>PVKE010047906.1:0-11767 GCA_004027555.1 Craseonycteris thonglongyai | reverse complement strand
GCGGGGGGACAGTTGTGGGGGGAGGTGGGAGTGGGCACTAGATATAAGGTGATGGAAGGGGAACTGATACTGAGTGATGGGCACATAATACGATGCATGAATGATGTGAGGTGGACTTGTACATCTGTAAACTGTCTAATTGTTACCAACCAATGTAACCTCATCAAATTTAACAATAAATTAAAAAAAAAAAAAGATTTATTTTATTGATTTTTTTTTTTACTTCTATATTTTTATTTGGAAATGTTTTTATCAGTACAGTGAACCTAGATTTTAAGAGATACTGGATGTCATCACTTTGGAGATCATTAGTTTATTACAAAAGAGATATATGTAAATTATTTACATGATGAGATTTCACAATTTCAGTGGAATGGGGCAGCTTCATGTGATGCCATTTCAAGAGTGATTTATTTCAGTCTACATACTTTCCAAGAATGTCGCCATCTCTAAATAAGAAATAATCTTTTTCGTCTAGAACTACTTTGGTGCCTCCATATTCTGGAAGAAGAACTTTATCTCCAACTTTCACACTAACTGGTTGAATCTCTCCACCCTTTCCTTTAGAGCCTGCTCCAACAGCTACTACTGTTGCTTGCAATACTTTTCCTTGAGATTTTTCTGGAAGCATAATGCCTCCTTTGGTTACAGTTTCCGCAGCACTTCTTTCAACTAATACTCGGTCAAAGAGGGGGAGAAACTTTCTAAAAGCCTGTCCTGCCATGACTGCAGCAGCAGCAGTTCCTACTCGGCTCTCGCACTGCGGCCCACACGGAGAGAAATGCCTATTTTATTGATTTTTGACAGAGAGAAACAGAGACAGAGAGAGACAGAGAGAAGGGGGAGGGCCCAGAGCAGTCTTCATAGTTGACAGCATTAGTTTTCCATATAGTTTCACTCCACAGGTGGGCACAGGGCTACGCAGGGCAGGAACTGGGCCAGGAGCCTCCCACATAGCTCCCAGCAAGAACTGAACTGGGGGCACTCCCCAGCTCAGCATGTGGGTCCACATGGGCCGGGACGGGATTTGATTCTCATTCCCAGGGGCTTCAAAGTGAGCGCTTAACCCGCTGAGCCATCCCAGCTTTCCCAATATAGTTTTAATTTTAACAAGAAACTTTCAGGGATTTTATATACGTACTTAGTGTCATTATCCACACCATAAGTTAATTTTCAATGAGAATTTCAATTCTCAGCAAAGATGGAACTAATGAACTATTCAGATACTTACCCTGTAATTGCCTCAAATTCATGTCAACATTATCTTTGACAAATACAAGACATTCCCAAATATATTGTTATGTAACATTTTGCTTTACTATAAGTTCCAATAATTTTTAATATATTATTAAAAAAATTAAATATCAGTAGGCTTCCTTACATAAATAATGCTTTATATAATATCAGGCCTAAAAAGGTAAGAATTTATAAAATAAAAATATCCTTCTCAGATCTATTTTTACTCACCAGAGGTAACTATTTTTAATAGTAGCATCATGTTTATTTTTCTAATGATATGTCCTATACTTTAAAACAAAAGGAATGAAACTATATGAACTTTTTGGTACTTGGTTTTGTTTTATTTATATGAGATATTTTTTATCTAAGAAATTTTTGGGATTTTTAAAAGAATATACATCTCATTTCACAATGTAAAGTAGAAAAATTGTATTTTGATTTTTACTTTATGTATTGAATCTTGTGAATTCATTCATATAAAAGATCCCTATTTATGGATTGTCATTTTTTATATTCAAGGATATAGGGATTTGCCCTGTGTGTTTTTTTTTCTCATCACTTTCTGCTATCATATTTCTGCATTCCAGCAATTAAAATAGTCTGTAATACTGTGACATCTCAATTAATAGACAGCTTTTATTTTATAGGTAGCCTTTCTAATTGAGGCAGTTCTTAACACCCTTAGCTTTACACTTTGTGAACTAGTATCTCTCACAAAACTAACAAAATCACAGTTTATGTTGTACTGTATAAAAATAATTATTATTTTCACAGGTTTAGGGAAGTCAGTACAAGACAAATTATAGTTCATGCTATAAAATACTTACTATATTTATATTCCCAGTTTCGATATAACAATTTGCATGCATATAAGTAATTAGCTATCAAGACTGATTACTTTTGGAAAATTAAATGAGCCATTATGTACTTTTCAGAAACATTCTACACAAAACACCCAATAGTAAAAATACTTAATTTCACAGATTCACAAAATATAACTTTATTAGCTCTAAGAAAGCATAAATAAACTGATAACCTCAAATTGGATTCTTAAACTACTAAATCCAAGTAAAATTTGATTGTTAACTGGTTGCATAGTCTAATTACATTTTACATAAACACAGGATTTCTGATGGAGATATTATGGTGCAGAGATTAATGCATGAATATCAAATCATACAAATATGTGTTTGTTCACCAGCCTCCATAAATAAAGTGTTTGCATCTATAAAATATACCTAGTTTGGTTGTTAACAAAGATTAAAAGAAAATATATGATATTCAAGTTGCTAAAAGCTGCATACATAGAAAGCAGTTAATGCATGATAAATATTTTTAGATGACTTGGGTTTATCTGTAGAATTAAAGACTTTATGTTTTGTATTCATGTAAATATTTGCCAATAAAATAATTTAATTATATCCCATTTGTATTCTTCCTTAGTTATATACTGATGTTAGGTGAATCAACATTCAGAACACATTTCAGATAGGTAAACTAAAGATTTTCTGTCAGAAAAATACCCCTCAAACATTATAATTATTTGATTTCTTTGAATGTATTACAAATAGAGTAACATCTATTATTTGAGACTCAATTGTATATCATAGTATACCCCTTGGCATGCTATGAATCATTATTTAGGCCATTGTAGATTATAAATCAATTCAACTGGGGCTTCCAAAACCAAAAATCCTTTCAGTAAATTCTAGTTTTTTTAAAAAAGGCAATATTCCTCCTCTGCCCATTACATTATACCCAGGGAGTGGTAAGGTCAGCTTTTCACAGGTTTGTCAGCACAAACCTTCATTACCTGTTTTTCATCGTGTAACCTATTAATGTTTTCACATGTAGTATATACTCACATAGTGTTGTTATTCATTCCTAAATAGCATTCTCTTTTCTCAGGACCCCCCAAAAAGCTGATTCCAGTAGAGATAAACCTGTCATAAATGTTTCCCAAAATTATATCCAACAGCACACATTTGAAATATTTATCTGGTTAGGAGTTCATCAGGCATTCTTTTAATTTGCAAAGTATAATACTTTGACCTATAAAGTCATTGCTAGATTAAATTGAGTTTGTATGGATCATATTCTAATAAACTAAATTTTCTATTTATTCAAGTTATATTTTGGTATAATGAACTCTATTTTACGGTTGTATTCCTGATATATTTTACAGTGCTTGGGCTGACCAGGTGTCTGTTTTAAACGGGGCAGAAAACAAAGTTACTGTCCATTTCAAATGGCACGTCTGGGCAGCCTACTCTCACTCTGCTCAATTCTAGGTGTCAATAGGCTGACCAGACATACTGTTTGAAACAGAACAGTACCGTTGTTTTCTGTCCCATTTAAAATGGGGTGAGTGGTCAGCCTAACACTAATGCCATGTAAATAGTGCCTTGAATATTCCTGGAAACAAATGGTCAGTCTTGTTAGAATAACAGTTGGGAATGGTATACCAGAATATTGTGGTGGCATTAACATTTTGTGAAATAAAATAACTTAGGTTTTTAGGAGTCAGCTGTGGCTTGAAAGGAAGGTCCAGCAGTGGTAACCGTGGGTCAGGCACTGCTGTTTCCCAGAATCAGCTTGTGTAGTCACCAGGAAAGCATGTGTCAGTAGCTGGACGAGGTAAGCGCTAGAGCAGGGCATGGATTTGTTCCCTTCCCAGGACAGGGAAAGAGACTGGCAATCGTAATATGAAACCATTGTGGATACGCTGTGGCTATTCACTGGTCTTAATACAGGATAAATGATGATCCTCCCACGTCAATAGCAATGGGAATGGGCTATTTCTAGGTAACTTTTATGCCAGTGACATTATTATTCATTATATACCACCAATAGCATATTCCAGAAACGGATGATTTTCCTTAGGAATGTAGCTTTAGCTTCAATATGCTGGATTTGGACTTTTTCATGTTGGTCATATTCGCATCCATCACTGAATATTCCAAAAACACAAAATTATAGCCAGCTAAATTCAGAACACAGGTATTGAATGGTGTTAATACGACTTGAAGTGGTAAAAATGTGGGTGTTTGACATTGAATGCTTTCTGTTGTAGTGAAGTGGTAAACAGGGCAGTGAAGAGTTTTCTTAGTGTGGTGGAGAGAGGAGATTAGGTCTGGAGGGTGCTTACCCCAGTTAGGGTATCCTGGAAAAGACTACGGGGCATCAGTAAGCTTTTTGAAAGGAGGATTAAACGACACATCACAATTAAGAAAACAATTAAATGACACCTCTATGTCATTTGATTTTCCTATAAAACACTGTATTTTTGAAAATAGATTTAATAAGAACTATTCTCTAAGTCCACCTACTTAGTAAAATTGATTCACTGGTTATATGTATGTTTTCCATCTATTATATAATTTAAAAATATATATATCTATAATTGTTTTCTAGAATCTAGAAAGTAAAAGGCCAGCTGTGTATATCCCTAGTGGTCATGTATTGTTATTTCTCAAAAAGTATTTTAATTAGCATATTATCATTTTATCAATAGACTTTTTATGGCTTATAAATGTGAGATTATTGACCTCTTCAATTGATTTATCTGTAAGATACTTTCATAGGTACTGGCTTAATATCACTCTTCTGAGAAACTAATTTCCACAAATATTTTGCAAGGCAAAACTCATGAGTGGTTGACCAAGTTGTTATATTGCTAGATTTTTGCCTTTACAATTTGTTACCCCTTTAGTATAAAATATATCTACCTAGTAATAAATAGAAGCTCCATTTGAATATTCTTTCCACAATTTGATATTTCAAATCATGATTACATGATTTCAAAATTGAATCTTCATACAGGGGGTGAGTCCTTACCACCGAACATTTCGGTTCATATAGTGTAGTATCAGACAAGCAGGGCAGTGGTAAACAAAGTGCTGAATGCCAGGTTCAGCTCTCACGGTCGTGGAAGAGTTCCTTCTCTAGCAACCTTTACTTTAACAGCTTGCACTTCACTATGATTTTCAAGGTTTTCTTTCTTTCTTTCTTTCTTTTCCCCATTCTATTTATACAACACATTCACTCATAATTCTTAGTTGTTTTTCAACAAATAAAAAAAAATTTAATAAAATCGTTTACTAATCATGACAATGTTGTGTGATACAAAGCATGATTTATATAAGAAATTCTTCAAAGACTCAATTCTTTTAAAAGCATCTTGCTTATCAAAAATAAAGAAATCTTGTTCTCTAGACTGAAGTATGAGATTTTTCAATAAACTGTTCATAAATATTGCCTTTCAGTTACTATAATACATATAACCAACACATACACGATTTAGCGTATTATGTCACTACCAACAATGCTGATTATATGTCTACGCTATGATGCTTGATTTTATGCATGAACTTGGAGAGTGGCTTTAATGAGATGAATAATTAAATAGGTGAATTTTGGGTAAAGTAGATTGCCCTCTGTCATGTGGGTAGGCCTTATGTGAGGAACTGAAGGCCTAAATAGAACAAACGGACCAATAAGAAGGAATTCTCTAGCCAACTGCCCTCAGGCTTCATCAGAATCTTGTATCCCACATTGCAGATCTGAACTTGACAATGTCCGTATTGTCTAAGCCCGTTCCTTATAAAAAATTATCTACCTACCTACCTATCTACCTACCTACCTACCATCTATCTATCTATCATCTATTTATATGTGTATGTATATACGTAAACACACACACATATATTCTTTCCCAAACTTCTATTTCTGTTATCAGTCAAAACAAAACTTCCATCTTTCTGTTAACCTTTCAAGTAAATTTACTGTAGCATTCAGAATGTATCCTTTTGACAGACTAAATTCAAAATTTGGTTTGGATAATGATTGAAGAGAATATACGCACCCAGAAAGCTAGATAAAGATTTATTGCTTGTATGAGATGTCTGGAGAGTCAGCAGGCTCCTGCACAGGTGCTGGAATGGATGGAGCACAGGACGTGGGGTGGCTCTGGTGTGTTGTGGTTGGAGGGTGGAAGCTGGGATGAGGGAGGGGCATGTGGCAGGGCATTGATGGGGCTGTTCATTGTATGTGATCTGAATGCCCCCCTCAGGCCAAGGGAGGGAGTATGGGGGCTATTTCACCCTTTTGCCCCCGTGTAGAACAAAAGAGGAAGTAGGAGGGGTAGAACTTGCTGTCGGGGATGGAACATCAAAAACAGAGTCAGACTCTTTATTACAACCATTAGTTCACAAATTTGATGGACTATCAACTGATGATTGAAATGAACTTATTCTGTATATGAAAGACGTGATGTCGCTAATATAAAACTGGCCTCTTTTAACTGTTTACAAATTTTTTCTTCTGCTAATAAAGCCAACACATTAAAACTATCCTCGTATGATCACTTACCTTCACAGCAAAATTTGGAATTAAAATGAGTAACATTAATTTTGAAGGAAGGCTTTTGAAATTTAAATGTCAAGTTGGACTTCACAGGGCAATGTGTAAAAGCACATCCTGCTTCTCAGAGTGCTTTATCATCATTTTAAGCATAGGCCTAAAAACGTACCTGCGTCTTGGGCAGATTTATTTATTCTCAATTACTGATGTGGTCAGTGATTTCACTACACTTCCCACAATAGATGGCAAATGTCTACAGACATTCTGTAGAAATTACACATTCATCATAAACTTTCTTAAGAAGAGAAGCTTGGCAACTTATTGTTGTTAAGCATGAACTTCCTTTTTATTTGTTTTAGAGTTCATTGCTTCTGAAATAGAATTTATTGAACAATATAAATGTATTATTTATCAAGCAGTTAAATGAAGAAATGGTTATTTTACACCATACAAAGAATAACTAAACATGGTGATAAAAGTGTTTAAGCTACTCCTTCCGTTGATGACAGACTGCTTAGCTTCTACATTTTGTGTATATTTCATGAACTTTAAAATTGTAATCCCTCACTTTTCCTGTTGACCCTGTAGATTGATGGCTTGCAAGCAGGATACATAGTAAACTGGCTGGAACTCCAAATGGGAGCCAGGTGGGATAATTCTTCCACCATCACTCAAGATAGGAAGGGGTTAGCTTCCAGAAGTACCTATGATGTATGGTTTGTTTTCGATAGACAGTCAACCACTCTTCTTTAAAGACGCTGTTCTCTTTATCTGAAATGGGTTGGAGAAGGTTTTATCACTACACATACTTCGGATGTCAGTACCAATTAAATGGCTAGACCCAACAGTTCAAACCAAAGGTAGGATGGGCCATGGCACCTACAATTAGTGTACTAGGGCTGCCATCACAAAGTACTGATAACTGGGTGGCATAAACAACAAAAATGTATTGTCTCAACACTTCTGGAAGCTGTAAATCTAAGATAGCCAGGAAGGAAGGATTGTTTTAGGATTGTAGGGAGCCATTTTCTTCCAGTGTGTGTGTCTCTTTGCATACTCTTCCCTCTATGCATACCTCTTTCTCTTCAGTGGCATTCTTTTTTGATGGACACCAGTCACATTGGATTAGGGGCCCACTCTATTTGATATCACTTTATCATAACTCAACTAAATACAGCTTCAAAGACCCGATTTGCAAATAAGGGCACATTCTGAGTACTGGGAGTTAGGGCTTTAATAATTGAAATTTGGGGAGAAATAATTTAACCCATATCTTTTTAGAGTCATATTACTAATGTATGATTAATTATAGACACTGTGAGTATCCTGAACCATAAGGTTTTGAAAACTAGTGTAACAGGGAGTATGGGCCTGAAACAGACCCAGCAGACCCTACATTTGTGTACTAAACAGGAGTAAATGTGTGTGTGTGTGTGCGTGTGCATGTGTGTAAGTGTTTGTGTGTGCTTGCATATACAAGTTTGTCTCTATACATGGGTATAGGTAGGGTCTGATCTCACCACTTACTAGTGATTTTCTAGGTAGAAAGGAATAACACTGAAACTTCATTATTGCTAGATTTCCTAATGATCAGAAATATAAACTTTACGCAGAGAAAACCTCTTACTTAGGTTTTTTTCTATCACAGTGACCACATATGTGAAACCTGATTTAAACAGTTGCAAAATTTGTAGAAAGGCACAGAGCTAGTTGATGATTTGTCAGTATTTCAAAGAAAGTAGCAGGTAAACCTGTACTGCTAACAAACAAGACAAGTTAGTAATTTTGGTCATGTAGAGGGGATAGTACCATAGTGACTATGAAGTAGGATTTCAACTGCATCGTGATTCATTTGTCCAGTGCTTTGCAGTATCAACGGAAAATTTGCATTTGTGAATTATGCAAAATGATGCACCATTAAGAATATATATGAAGATGATATGGCACACATGAAAACTGGAAAATTCTTGGTTTATGGGTTATATCTGCTCTTCATATTGTTTTGTTTTAAATTGAGAAGTGTTGTCGCACATGTGTGTTTTTAAAATTAATTTAACTGACAATGCATTTTTATTATTTATTTTTTGTGAGAGAGAATTTCTCTTAACATCTATTCTATAATGCTTAAAAAAAAGAGAGAGAGAAAAAGATCAGGCAACACTAGACTTGCGCTCTCACTCAGCGATAAATGAAAGGTGCTCCCTGACCCTCTAGATGAGGCATGTATTCTGTCAGTTTCTTCCTTGTCTGTTGTGTCCTCACTTTCAACTCAAGCTTGTGTTTCCTGTGCATGTGCCAACATTGCTCATTAGTTCATGGAACCTGTAGACACCCGGCTTTTCCACTCAGGGCCTGAAGAAAAGAATCAGGAAATGAAAATCTGAAACTTTGAGAAGCTAATTTAAACTAAGTACAGGAATGTTTCAGGAATGAAGGGTAATTAACTGTGTTAATTTTAATCTTCTTGCACTTAAAAAAAAGGCCACTTTAATGTTTATTAATTGAAAATATAAATGTGCCAAATGAGACTTTATTAACCCTTGGTACAGGTTCATTATTTATTTATTTGTTTGTTTAAAAATTTTTTTTTTTTTTGGGTACAGGTTTAATAAACTAGATGAACAGATTTCTGGTGGGGACGATGATCAAACAAATAAGAAAGAGAGTCAAGAAAGAAACGTTTATATAATTGATGAGAAGTACAAACATTTTATATTGTGGGACAGAAGTAAACCAGAATGAACATACAATGCTTATAGTAGCTAATCTTTCTTTAGATGGTAATGGTTTTTATACATTTTAATATTCTTGTCTTAATTTCTATATCATGAATTTATATTACTGTAAAATCATCGAATATATTATTTTCACAAAGTAAAGTAATCCTTTGCATTTAAAGTGTAAGAAGACTTGAAACGATTCTGAAATTTTTGGAAAAAAAGTTTAAGTGTCTGTAGTATGATGATTTTATCCACAAATAAGAAAACTTCAAAATCCCTAGGTGTCCACCCAGCTGTTTCGAGCTTCTGTAATATTTACACTGATTTATCTAGCATGGCATATAATTAGTTGTTTGGGTTATTGAATAAAGCCTGACTGTATTTGATTATGATTCAGAATGCATTATTTACATTGTCATTATGAAGGCTCACTGGGCCAAGGTGCATTTCAGCTCCTTTTCACTGAGGAAAACATGTAGAAAAATGGTATATAGTCTTCTTCTAAACATTATAAATTATTGGTTATATGCACTTATTGAAAACATTATGTGTTTTTAATTAAAAATAGATGTGCTTGGAGAGTTCTCCTAAAAAACACATATGAGTGTAACAATATATGGCTAGAAGTTTTTCACAGCCTAACTCAAAGTCAGTGTTTATGAAAATTTTCCTTTTGAATTTTCTTAGAAGGGATTAAAATAATTTATATTTATAATGCATATGGCATATGTTGTACACTTCTAATATTGGGCACAGTAAAGATTTATGGAAGAACAACAACAAAAGAAAAAGTGGAAGGTAGAGTTGGTCCTTTTTAAGGATCAAGACTTAAAAAAATTTTTTATTAAACTCATTGGGGTAACATTGGTTAGCAAAATGTATACATTTCAAGTGAACATTCTGCAATACATCATCTCTGCATTGCATTGTGTGCTCACTGCCCAGAGTCAGTTCTCCTTCCATCACCATATATTTGACCCCCTTTTCCCTCTTGTATCATCCTACTCCCCCCTCTTCTCTTACCCTCTGGTAATCACCAAACTGTTGTCTGTTTCTCTGAAATTTTGTTCTTGTTCATTTGTTGCTTTCAGTTTGATATCCCTTGTATGAGTGAGGTCATATAGTCCTCAATTTCTTCTGTCGGACTTAGTTCACTTAACGTGATAATCTTAAGATCCAAGGTTTTATTAATAATATATACTATCACTTTAGATAGTATAAAGTTTCATGCCAAATCTAAGATGATATACTTGTTCATTTTTCTCTACCTATAGGCTGACCTGATGTACTGTTTTAAACAGGACAGAAAACAATGGTACTGTCCCACTTCAAATGGTACGTATGGTCTCACTGGGCTAAATTCAGATTGACCATATGTACCATTTGAAAAGGGACATGCTGTTGTTTTCTGACCTATTTAAAATGGGACATTTGGTCAGCCTGCTACCTCAGTATTATAAACTCTCTGCCAGGCCTTAAATGGTTGCTCCTTCCCTTTTTTTTTTTGTTCAATCTCTGATAAAATACCTCTCATTTCCAAAGTAACTGAAGTTAGTTTTATCTTAGAAACAGCAAAGGTGCGTGTGAAGACATGACTTGCACACATGCTTAAGGAAAATTTTCACCTATGGTCAGCCCAGAATCTAATTTCAGTAAAATACTTCATGCAAGTTATAAATATGAGACAAAAATTTGCCTTATAATCTTCCAATCAAGGTTTCATTGAAATGTCACCAGATCAGGTAGGAATCATGAAAGTATTGAATTTATATATCTGTGCCTGCTTTCATTTGGGCTAGGGGTCTATGTAGCATGCTTGCTAAGCATTCCCTACCCTCAAGCCAACTACACAGTGACAGAAGTGCTCAGATTAATTGGTTTAATGCTAAACCTAACTCAGCTATTCTAAAGGTTAGGTGAAGACTAGTTAAGAATATGTGAAGACTATGGCAACACTTACCTCCTGCAAAATACTGTAAGAAATTAATTGAGATTTGCTAGTAAATTATATATATATATATATATATATATATATATATATATATATATTAAGTAAATTGGTATACTAGACTGTTTTTGTGCATTTTAGAATGAGACTGGTTCCCAAATTTTTACTGGAAAATTTGATTTAAGATTTTTAGCCCCAACATTATTCATGCATATGAGGGAGATAATACTAGCTTCTTCACTGCAAGAAAATGAATTTTGTAAATTTATTAATACCCGGGCATGATGAGTATAAAGGGAGGATGTACCTCCCATCTCATATTTCACCACTGTCACCTGTATTCTTGGCTAATAATACCTATTTCCATGGAAGTTATCTCTGTGATGAACAGTCTAAGAGCTAAGACCATCTATGGACTTTGCTTTCTCCCACTCCTGAATCTGCCCCTGAATGAATTGTTTTCTCTAAGAACTATGTTAAGATTTTAGTTTATGCATTT
>PVKE010047905.1:0-11767 GCA_004027555.1 Craseonycteris thonglongyai | reverse complement strand
CTGATGAAGAAAATAGACATAGAAGCTCAGAAAGTGCAGAGAGTTACAAAGGAGATGAGTCCAAAGAGGCCCACACCTAGACACATTGTATTTAAAATGCAAAAATAACTACAAAGAGAGAATCTTAAAACAGCAAGAGAAAAGTAGTTAGTTACCTAGGGAGCTCCCACAAGGTGGTCAGCTGATTTCTCAACAGAAACTTTGCAGGGCAGACATGATTGGTACAAAATACTCAAGGTGGTGAAAAACAAGGCCTACAACCAAGATTACCCAGCAAAGCTATTATTTGGAATCAAAGAACAGGTAAAGAACTTTTCAGACAAGAAAAAGCTAAAAGAGTTCATTCCCACCAAATCAGTATTACAAAGAATCTTAGAGGGATTTCATTAAAACAAAAAGAAAAAAAAATTAAAAGTATAAATGATAAAATGTAAATACATATATATCAACTATTACTTTCAATGTAAGTCCATATTTTCCGGCATATAAGACAACCGGGCGTATAAGACGACTCCCTAACTTTACAGTTAAAACATAGGTTTAGGCCTATATTCGCTGTATAAGCCTACAGCCTCGGAAGTGGGGGGTCGTCTTATACAGCGAATATAGGCCTAAACCTGTTTTAACTGTAAAATTAGGGGGTCATCTTATATGCCTGGTCGTCTTATATGCCAGAAAATACGGTAGATTAAATTTTCTAATCAAAAGACATAGGGTGACTGAGTAGAGAGGAGAACAAGACTCTAACATATGCTGCCCACAAGCATGTCTTTCAGCTTGGAAGACATACACAGACTGAATGTAAAGAAATAGAAAAAGATATTTAAAAAAATGGCAAGATAAATATTAACAAATAAAAGTGGTAGTAGAAGTAGTTATACCAGACAAAATAGACTTTAAAACAAGAGACCAAAAAGGACCCAGTAATATCACTTCTGGTATTTATCTGAAGAAACCGATAGCACTACTTTGAAAGGTGATATTCATCCATTGGGTTCATTGCAGCATTATTTGCAATAGCTAAGATAAAAAAGGCAACCTGGCTGCCTGTCAATAGATACATGAATAAAGATGAGGTAGTACATATAAAATAAAATATTACTCAGCCATAAAAAAAGAATGAAATCTTGCCATTTGCAATAACATGGATGAAACTAGAGAGTATTGTCCTGAGTGGAGTAAGTCAAAGAGAGAAAGATAAATACCATATGATTTGATTTACATTTGGAATCTAAAGACCTAAATTAAATGAACAGATAAAACAGAAACATATTCACAGAGATAGAGAACATTTTGAGGGTTGTCAGATGCTAGTGGTTTGGGGGGAATAAGTGAGAAAGGTGAAAGAATTAAGAAGTACAAATTGGCAGTTACAAAATAGTAATGGGGATTTAAAGTATAGGATAAAGAATATAGTCATACTATTGTAATAGCTATGCCTGGTGTCAGATGAGTACTAGATTTATCAAGGTGGTCACTTCATAAGTTATATAATTGTATAATCTTTAGGTTGTACACCTGAAACTAATCTAATATTGCAAGTCAATACAAGAACTTTAAAAATGAATAAAAAATTATAATAAAGCTAAATCAACAACCATGAGTAGTATTGGCACATGGCTATAAGTAGCACATATCATATAATACATATTTGAGGATAGGTATTAATAATTGATAAAATGTAGGAAAAAAGCAAAATAATAAAATTGAACAGGAATTTATTAGCAAGTCAATACAAATATTAAGGAATCAGTATATGACAGTAGTGAGTCAGTGTGCAAAAATGATCTATTCAGTGATGGTACTGGGTCAGTGTTTAAATATATGAAATAATAAAATAGGATTTCTATTACATAACAACTTCATGTGAAGTAAATTTTTCTTTGTGAGAAATAATATAATACTTTTAAATGAAATAGGAAATTAAAAAAGAAAACATTAAGAAAACTGATTATTTTTTTAACAAATAGAATTTAAAATGTGGAAAGTAAGTAACACAAAGAAAATATATTTTCCATCTATAATTACAATAAGCTATTATACAACATTTAAAATTTAATGGAAAAGTGCAAATAACTAACAAAGTATTTAAAAAGCAGGAATATACGTAACCTATACAAATAAAGACAAATGGTCAGCCTTTACGGAAATCAGAGAAAAGCAAATTAAAATTGTAATGAGAAGCCAGTTTTCAATTTAATTGGAAAAAATGATAAGCCAAAAAAACAGTCATGGCTATTTCTTATGATCAAAAGTATTCTTTTCAACCAATTTATGAAACAATTTGGAAATATCTACACATTTAAATAATATGCCTACTTTAAGACCCACCTATTTTCTTTCTAAATATACATTAATAAAATATGCATATATTTTCACCAGGAGGCAAAATAATGTTAATGTCAGCATTATTTTAAGTAGCAAAACAAACAAACAACAACAAAAACAAAAACATATTAGGAGCCAACCAAATGTAAAACAACAAAGGGATTGATTGAATCAATGTAATATAAGCAACAATGGGGCAGAATGAAAAAGGGAGATTAGTGAACTACCATATGTGGATCATGTTTGCATTTTACCAACAAAATATTCATCAAATAAAACAAACAAGAAAATTAATTTATGACCTCACTATTTGAATTTTAGGAATTTACAAAACTACATAAAAATATTGACATGTATAATTGCAGTAAAACTATATTTAAAAACTAGAAAATTAGAAATATAAAATGCAGCATAGTAGTTCCATGTTTAGAAATGTTAAACAAAGTGAGAATGAGAAATGATTTTCTACTTACCTATTTCACAAACATGAAACATTTTAGTAATTTCTCTATTTTCAGGTTTAGAAACAAAGACATTCTCGGATTTCTGGCAAGTGTGTAAAATGTTTTAGATATTTTCGCAATATCTAGTAGAATCAAACAACAACAAAACATTCTTCCTTTGATAAAACAATAATTTTGTTAAATCTGTATCTAATAGTTATATTGACCCAAAACAATAAAGATATATAAGCCAAGATATTTATTGTGGTATTTAATAGAATATAAACTAGATACATTTTCAAGGTCATTTATTAGATGAGTTTTGATAGATGTATTTAATGGAATACCATAAAGTCATTTGAAAGAATTAGATAGATCTATATACAAGTGTCCATATAAAGATATGATGGGGGAGCCCCCCCAAAAAACAGAATTTTTTTATTAAAAAAATGTACATTTATTCTCACGAGTTTAAACTTTAGTCACCTTTAGTACTCTCTGTTTGATGCAATACACCTATTGAGACACTTTTTCCACTGCTCAAAACAGTTTTGAACTCATCAACTTTGATGATGCCTTTTCGTGCTTCTGCCATTTTTTGTTTCGCTTCTTCCATATTGGCAAAATGTTTCCCTTTTAGGACATTTTCATCTAGGAAAACAAAAAAGTTTCTTGGAGCAAGATCTGGTGAATAGGAAAAATGGGTAATGAAAGTCATGGTATTCTTGGTCAAAAAATGCTCAGCACTCAGCACAGTTTGGGAAGATATTATACATTGTTATGCTGCAAGTTTGTATAAATCACCCACGGTAAAATGGGCAAATGTGTTGAATGAGTCTCCAAAATTTTTTTACTGAAGCTGAACGCAGCCTCTCACAACATTGCCAGCTGGTACACTGATGCAGATTAGTTCCTAGAACACTCATCTAGTGGAGGAAGTCTGTACTACAAGGAACTCACCCTCTAGAACAGGGGTGGCCAACTTTTCTGTATATAAGATCTACTTTTTATCTTAAAAGTGTGTTGCTATCGACTTGTTGTCATAGGCGTAGTCTAAGGGGGAAGAAGGGGTGTGAAATGCATACTATGTTTATACACTGTGTTTCAGTATAAGGTGCAGTCCAGCAAGGTATGGGTAGATAAGTAAAATATTTGTTCAAAACTATTTTTTATTTTTTAAATCACTTATTAAGTTTTCGAGATATAGGCTCATGAAGAAAATAAATTTCCAGACCCAACTTTTGATAGCAGCATTCTGTACAGGCGGTACCTAAAAAATTTGATTTTCCGACTCTTTTTCAAGATAGATTTTTACTAACTTAAAATGCAATTTAATTTTTTTATCAACTGCAATGTATAAGTTGTTGTACTATTTGCTCGTAAATATGAAAAAGTTGTTATAAAAATGCACAGTATGGCTGATCATTTGATTTCAATATTTCACTTTCACATTTTTTTTTGGGCCAGGAAAATTTATCATGAAAGAATAATATGACTTACTTTTTTGCTAATCTATCAATAGCTCGCTGAGTACACCTCGTACTGAAATATAGATATACGGCTTATCTACCTACATAAGAAACAACAACAATAATTATTTAAAGGGCCAAAAATCTCACGTCCAGGGGAATTCAAAGAACATGGATAATTATTAACAATATTTATTAATTCAAAGTAGCTACAGATAAAGACAGATTTAGAATTTACTTTTTTGCCTTAACATTGATGGGAAGACCGAGTTTGCATGTCTCTAACCAAGGAATCATAATTAGGTGTATATCCTGACAAAGATAATAATAATGAGTCTTCGGTATGGGAATCAATCAGGACAGAACGTTGTTTAGTCTTTGTTAGCTTCAAGCATGAAAATGCCGATTCGCATAGGTATGTAGATCCGAAACAAGAATAGATATATTCGCTACATTTGGTGATACTGGGATATTTTTCTCGGTTGACATATTTCCAAAAATCTTCTTCAGATTTTCTGGCTTGTAAGATTAAGTCAGTTTGTCAAATTATAATTTCATTTTCTAATGCCTTTTGATCCATATGAAATATGTCTGAAATTTTTTGGCTAATGTGTTTCACACTTAAATCTTTTTTAAAAGGAAAAGATATAAATTCTACAATTTCTTTAATTTTTTCAAAATCCTGGACGCTTACCTCAAAATCTTCAATATCTTTTTGGATTTCTGCAACGTATTTGTCAATCTTATAATTAATATTTTTATGTTTTTGTAGGTTATCTGCCATATTTGGAAAATGATTCAGATAATTTGGTTGCAGATCTTCTATTAACAAAATAAATTTTGTTTTATATGCATCTATGCAGCTGATCATATCAATTACTGTTTTATTTTTACCTTGTAATTCTAAATTTAGATGACTTAATATTGAAGTAAAATCGGTAAGAAATGCTAAGTCACTAAGCCGAGTTTCATCATTTAAATTTTCACAGTTTCTATCTTGCTCGTGAAGAAAATCTATAATTTCAGGCAATAAATCACGAAATCGCTGCAGAAATTTACCTCTGCTTAGCCATCTGACATCGGTATGTAGTAATAATTCAGGTTGGCCTTCATCGAGTTGTAGTTGGAAGAGACGTCGTTTGAGGGAACTTCCTCAATTAACAATTTTCAATGCTATGTCCATTACCTCTTTTGTGTTTAGTCTCTTGCTAGCTAACACTTGTTGGTGAATTATGCAGTGATAGCTCAAAAAGGTTGGGAATTCATCTTCATTTCGACATAGGGCTATAAATCCATTTATGCAACCTATCATTGCAGCTGCGCCATCCGTTGTTATTGAGACTAATTTAAAAAGTGGTACTTTCAAATCATTGAGCAAGTTTTTAAAGGCTTTGAATATGTCTACTCCTCTAGTCCTTTCCTTCAAAAAAACCATACCCAACAATTCTTCTTTAGTTGTAAAATCCTTAAAAACCATACAAACGAAAACAAGTAATTGTGCTGTATCACTTATATCTGTCGATTCATCACAGCGAAGGGAAAAACAAGAACATCTGTTAATACCATTATATAACTGCTCTTTTACATTCCCACTCATCCTTTCAATTCGTCGCATCACTGTGTTTCGAGACAATTGTAGATCTTGAATTGCAGCAACAATTTCACTCTTGTTCTTAAAATCGTTCAAAAGTGAATCTGACATTTCAAAAAAAATTTCCTTTACAAATTCACCATCGGAAAATGGCTTACATTGTTTTGCTAAGAGATAGCTTACTTTGAATGATGCAGTAGTTACTGCTTGTGACTTCAACCTTGGCTTTTTAAAAATGCTTTGTTGATTTGTTAATTCAGTTTTAAGATCCATAACTTTTTCTCAGTTCAGAATTTGGTGGATAATCTGTTTGATACTTGTTATGTAAAGCTAAAAAACATCTCTCCAGATTACCCTTTTTAGCAATGGCTACCGAGGTAAGGCATATTAAACAACAACATTTATCATTCACCATTGTAAAAAAGTAATCGAGTTCCCATTCTTCATTGAAGTGATAAGTTTTTGATTTTTTCAGTTTACTACTCATGTTCATGGGTACACTAGAATGCAAAGAAATGTGACAATTTAAAGAATAAATATTGAATTAAATATTTTCCTAGAAAATTCAAAAACTCATGAACTGCGGCAATTATCTCCGTTACATTGAGAGAAATAATAACAATACTGCATATTATGATCGGGGACAACAATACAAGTATATTAAAATCTAATATAGATATATTCAAATTTACAAGAAGTATGTTAAAGTTACAATCTATTTATTACGGTTTACAATACTGACTTCTTAATATAAAGAGAATTATTGTTATTCCTAATATATTTGTAATACTGTCCCTTATTTTTCTCTCAGTGTAATGACCGCAGTTTAGAGATCTGTTGCTGAGAATGTTCACTTATCAAGTAAATAGATAGGTAAGAAAAGCCATTTAATTTAAAACAAAGAAAAGGGACTTACATTTTAAACAGAAGAAAAATTAAAACTCAACGTGATCACCGAGGATAAATAATATTGATTGATAATAATACTGTTAATACAAAAGAAAAGAAGCTACCGTAGGATACTACCAAATATTCAAGCTAACTGACTGTGTTCTTCGATGAGTCGAGTCGTAACTGTTGCGTTCACATGTTGCATCCGGTGACAAGTGTAACACCTAAATCAAAATGTATTGTCTGGGTGGGCGGAGATCACAGTGTCAGGCTGTCAGAATTCTAGGAACTTATGACCTTGGCAAATTCCCAGAATGCATTAAACTATTGCTAGAAAGTTTTGTCTTCTACAATCGCTTCAAAATCCATGGTACACAGAATTCCACCCCAGACAATGCGAGCGATCAAGGATCGACCAAAATTGGCTTCGCGATCAACCGGTCGACCGCGATCGACTTGTTGGCCACCTCTGCTCTAGAAGATAATTGTGTGTTGTTTTTTTTTGGGGGGGGTACCCATCATATAAACTAACTATAGTTTTATTTTTAAAAGAACTTTATTGAAACATAGCTAACATACAATATTAGATTAGTTTCAGGTATATACCACAGTTATTCAACATTTATATACCTAAAGAATTGATCACCATGCTAAATCTAGCAACCATGACTATGGTTTCATATGACTTATTCGTTTTATACTTTTATACTTTAAAGTCTGAAAATCTTATTTTTTTTTTTTACCTTTCTTATTCTGTTCCCAATCCCTTCCTATCAATCACCTCAATAAGTCTAGTACCCATCTGGCATGAGATAGTTATTGCAACATTATTGACTATATTCCTCATGCTATGCCCTATATCCCCATGACTACTTTGTAACAACAAGTTTGTACTTCTTAATCCATTCTTTTTTTTTTCACCTATCCCCAACCCCTGTCTTGTCTGGCAACCTTCAAAATATTCTCTGTATCTATGAGGTTGTTTCAGTTTTGTTAATTTGTTGTTGTTGTTGCTGTTCTTTTGTTTCCATGTATAAGCGAAATCACATTGCATCTGCCTTTCTCTGTGTGACATACTTAACACAATACCCTCCAGGTCTATTTATGACATTGCAGATGACAAGAACCCATTTCCTTTCCTGGCTGAGCAATATTCCAATGTATACCAGTACCACCTACTGTTTATCCATTGACATACAACCAGGCTGTCTTTGTAAACAATATTGCAATGAATATAGGTATGGATGCACACATCCCCTATAAGTAGCATTTTGAACTTCTTCAGATAAATACCCAGAAGTGGGACTACTAGGTCCTTCTTTGCCTCTCATTATAGCCTTTGTTTTCAACTTATTTTTCTAGTATAAGTATTGCTAGGCGAGCACTTTTTTTTCACTTCCATTTTCATGAAATACCTTTTTCACATTCTTTTACTTTCAATTTGTGTGTGTATCTTTGAATCTGAATTCATTCACTTGTACGTAGTATATGTACGGTATTATTTTCGTATTATTTCAATACCCTATGTCTTTTGATTGAAACATTTAATGCATTTACAACTGCTGATAGATATGTAATTATTGTCATTTTATTATTCATACTTTTTATCTTTTTTATTTTATCTTAAAGAAGCCCTCCCCACCACACACACACCCTAAGATTTTTTGTAATACTGATTTGGTGGCAATGAACTCTTTTAGCTTTTTTCTTGTCTGGGAAGCTTTTTATTTGTCTTTCAATTCTCTTATCTTTTTAATATATTTTTTTTAACCAAAAGTGAAAGAATAGTTTATTGGTAGAGAAAATAGTGGAAGTACACTTCCAAGAGATGGAAGTAGGCCTCGGGCAAGAAGATGTAGCTCAAAAGGCCCAAGTCTCAATATCTTTTCTGGGTAGAATAATCTTGGTAGCCAGTCTTAATCTGGGTTGCTTTCCATCAATTTTAATATTTCCTTTTAAAAAATAGTTTACAAAGCAATTTTGATTTATTTTTTTAATAATTCCAAAATTCATTTTTTAATTATTCAATGTATTGCGGTGCCATTGGTTGGTAAAAATTACATAGGTTCCAGGTGTACAATTCTACATCACATTGTCTGTGTATTACATTGTGTGCTTACTGTCCAGAGCCAGTTCTTTTTCTATCACTATATATTTGATACCCCTCTCTCCTGCTCCCCATCCTTGCCTATTACTCTCAGATAATCATTAAACTATTGATGTCCATGAGTTTTTATTTCTTTGTTACTTTCAGTTTTGTATTTTAGCTATAAGTGAGGTCATATCATTCTTGATTTTTTCAGTCTGACATGTATCACTTAACATGATGATCTCAAGGTCCATCCATGTTGTTGCAAATGGCAGTATTTCATCTTTTGTTATCATGGAGTAATATTCTATTGTGCAAATGTTTTCTGCTAATTCCTTCTGACCTGCAAAGTTTCTGTTGGGAAATCAGCTGGAAGTCTTATTGAAGCTCCCTTGTAGGTAACTAAGTGAAATTCTCTTGCTGCTTTAAAAAACTTTTCATTTTAAACTTTGGCATTTTAATTATGATGTATTTAGGAGTATCCCTCTTTGGGTTCATTTTGTGTGAATTTCTGCACTTCCTGGGCTTTTAGATTTATTTTCTTTATCAGGTTAGAAAAGTTTTCTGTCATTATTTGTTTAAAATAGGTTTTGAATTCTTTGCTCTCTCTCTTTTCTTTCTAATACCCCTATGATGCACATATTGGTACCATTGATGTTATCTGACAGGTCCTTAAACTATTCTCATTGTTTTAGATTCTTTTTCTTTTCTTTTTTTTCTGTTCTGTTCATGTGTTTCTTGTCATCTTATCTTTTTATTTTCTTCTCTCTCTTTTTTTTTAAATTTTATTATTAAATTTATTGGGGTGATATTGATTGGTAACAATTAGATAGTTTCCGGATGTACAAGGCCACCTCACATCACCTATGCATCTCATTATGTGCTCACCACCCAAAATCAGCTCTCCTTCCATCACCATATATCTGGTGTCCACTCCCGCTCCCCCCTGCCCCAATTCTCCCTTCTCCTCCCCTTCCTCCTCCCCTCCTTCCCTCAGGTAATCACCAAACTATTGAGAGTGTCCATAAGGCTGGTGCCCACTACCACCTCCCCTCCCTCCACTCCCTCCCTCCTCCTCCCCTTTCCTCAGGTAACCACCAAACTATTGAGTGTGTCCATAAGGCTGGTGCCCATTCCCACCTCCCCTTCCCACTTTCCCTCCCCCTCTCCTCCCCTTCCCTCAGGCAATCACCAAGCTATTGAGTGTGTCCATAGGTCTCTGTGTCTTTGTTACTTTCAGTTTTATATTCCACCTGTAAGTGAAGTCATATGTTTCCTGATTCTTTCAGTCTGACTTATTTCACTTAATAAGATGGTCTCAAGGTCCATCCATGTTGTCACAAATAAACGTATTTCATCTTTTCTTATCGCTGAGTAGTATTACATTGTGAAGATATACCACAACTTCTTTATCCAGTCATCTACTGAAGGGTATTTTGGTAGCTTCCATGTTCTGGCTACTGTGAACAGTGCTGCAATGAACATGAGGGTACAGATATCTTTGCAGATTAAGGTTTTCAGGTTTTTTGGGTAGATACCCAGTAGAGGCATTGCTGGGTCATATGACAATTCTATTCCTAATTTTTTGAGGAATCTCCATACAGCCTTCCATTGTGGTTGTACCAGTTTACATTCCCGCCAGCAGTGTATGAGGGTTCCTTTTTCTCCACAACCTCTCGAGCACTTGTTATCCTTTGTCTTGTTGATTATAGCCATTCTAACAGGTGTAAGATGGTATCTCATTGTGGTTTTTATTTGCATCTCCCTAATTGTTAGTGAAGTTGAGCATTTTTACATATATTTGCTGGCCATGTGGATGTTTTCATGAGACAAGTGTCTGTTACGGTCATCTGCCCATTTTTTAATTGGATTAGTTATTTTTTTATTGTTGAGTTGAACCAGTTCTTTGTATATTTTTGATATTAGCCCCTTATCAGAGACATTGTTTGCAAATATTTTTTCCCAGTTGGTTGGTTGCCTCTTTGCTTTGTTGATGGTTTCTTTGCAGTGCAGCAGCTTTTTAGCTTGATAAAGACCCATTCATTTAGTTGTGCTTTTACTTTCCTTGCCATTGAGGTCAGATTGATAAAGTCCTCCCAGAACCCCAGGTCCATAAGTTTAGTGCCGATGTTTTTTTCTATGCAATTTATTGTTTCCTTTCTTATTTGGAGGTCTTTAATTTTGAGTTAATTTTGGTATATGGTGAGAGATTGCAGTTCACATTTAGCCATTTGAATGTGGTTTTCCTATTTTCCCAGTACGGTTTACTGAAGAGGCTTTCTTTCCCCACAGTATATTTTTTGCTCCTTGTTCAAAAATAATCTGTTCATATATTTGTGGGTTTATTTCTGAGTTTTCAATACTGTTCCATTGGTCCGTGACTCTGTTATTCTGCCAGTACCAAGCTGTTTTGATTATTGAGGCTTTTTAGTACAGATAAAAGTCAGGAAGTGAGATGCCCCCAGCTTTAGCCTTTTTTCTTAGGATAGCTTTTGCGATTCGTGGTCTTTTGTGGTTCCATACAAATTTGAGAATTTTTAAAATCTATTTCTTGAAAGAATGATTCTGGGATTTTAATGGGAATGGCATTGAATCTGTATATTGCTTTGGGGAGTATGGTCATTTAACTATGTTGATTTTTCCAATCCATGAATATGGAATGTCTTTCCATTTCTTTGTATCCTCTTTAATTTCTTTTAAGAGTGTCTTATAGTTTTCAGTGTATAAGTCCTTCATGTTCTTTGTTAGATTTATCCTTAGGTATTTCATTTATTTGTTTGCAATGGCAAAGGGAATGGATCTTCTCATCTCTCTTTCTGAAGTTTCATTGTTGGCGTACAAAAATGCAGTTGATTTTGGGACATTGATTTTGTAGCCTGCAACTTTACTGTATTTGTCTATTATTTGTAATAAATTTCTGATAGAGTCTGTAGAGTTTTCTACATACAGGATCATG
>PVKE010047904.1:0-11767 GCA_004027555.1 Craseonycteris thonglongyai | reverse complement strand
TGCTACCATCCCTTGTGACCACCCACGGGAGGTCGTGTCTGATCTCTGTTTCTATGGGATCCGGAAGAGATTGAAAGGGAAGGCGGGCCCCTGAAAAGGCCCTGACCCTGGAGGACTTCAAGGTGAATGGAGCGCTCCAGTTCACTGCTATTCCTCCAGAAGTCACAGGCTGGTCTGTGGCGTGTGGGTGTCCTCTGCGTCCGTCCAGCCGCGCCCTACTGAAGACGGGAGCATTGAGGACAGTCTGCAGCTCCCACTGCTCAGGCCACCGAATGGGTAGGAGCCACACTGAGTGGTCTTAGCTGGTCTTCCGTAGGCTCTTAAACAGAACACTGAAATAAGATTGATGGAAAATATTTCTTATTAAAAAACAACAACTAATGCAGTTTTTAGATTTAAAGCTTTCCGAGGTAAATTTTCAATGAATTCTATTAATAGGATGATCAGGACTACATCTTCTTTCTCAAGTTATTTCCCTTTTATTTCTGTGATGGTATCTGAGTTTAGGCTGAAGTTTACATGTTCTTTTCCCAGTGGGAGAAGTCTCTAATCCACATACCGTGTCCTCATTTTACAGGTGAGAAAATAGAAGTTAAGTAGCTAGTGAGGGGCAGAACCACCTCTGTGGTTGATATACATAAATGCAAGACCACCAGATGGATGTATTAGGCAACTGACATGTCATCTTAGAAAGATGAGGAACATGCTGGCCGGGATGGGTGGCTAAGGTGCCAGATCTTGACACACTTTCCAGGACACTGTCAGACTCATTGAAATTCACTAGCCTAACACAACTGACTTTCTTCTATATTTTGAAAGATGAACATGGTCCAGTAAAGGACGTCGAATTTCACATGGTTCAAAGTATGATTGCTACTGTTTATTCCGTTCACTTATTCTTCATTCATTTTATTACATATATGTCTTGTATGTTTTACAAATGAAAGTGGTGTTCTAGGGCCTAGAACATTTTAGGCCCTCAGGATAAAGAACATAAACAAGACAGGCAGCTCCTATACATAGGGAGATTTAATTCTAAAAAAGAAGGAGATGAATTAAAACTAATCACACAATTCATGTCTTATTATGATTTTTGATAAGTGCGATGATGGAGAAATTTACAGTCCCACAAAACCATAAAATGAGGACATAGCATTTGGGTTAAGCTAGAAAAGATGAATAGAAGCTAGCCAAGGAGAAGGGAAGAGTTATAAGAATGTTCCAGACTAAATGTGTGCTATTTCTATTGAGACAGAACAAAAAAAGAGCTGGGATGACTGGACAATAGTGAGGTCAGTTGTACAAGATTCTAGAAATTAAGTAGGTATTGGATTCAGTCTATAGCCCATCATGCAGTATGTAGGATTAGCCATGATCTTACTGGGGGTTTATAGGAGAATCCAGAAAAATTAGAAGAGGTAGCCAAAATATAGCTGTATCATTTTGGTGTGCTTTCAATGTAATGTAACAACAACAAAAAAATTCAACTAACAGTACTTAAAACTGAGGTTAGCAAACTTTTTCTGTATAGAGCTTCATAGGCTTTGCAGCCATGCTGTCTCTGTTGTAACTACTCAACTCTGTTGGTGTAGCAGGAAAGTAGCCACAGATAATACATGAACAGATGAGTGTGGCTATGTTCCAGTAAAGCTTTATTTATTGGCCCATGGGCTATAATTTGTCAGTCCCTGCCATAAAACAGGATATTTAAGTTTCATTTAGCAAGGAGTCTAGCAATGGTGGTTTCAGGGTTGGATCAGCAACATTATGAGATGAGGGAGCTGGAGAATCATCTCTGTGATTTCCTTGTGGTCATGTGAGCAAATAAAACAAAGACAGCAGGTTATGAGAAGGAGTGAGTGGTTCACGGTGGCTAAGGACTGAGAACTAATACTTTGTATAGAGTAGAGTAAATCCATTAGCCTGTTGATTATTTGTTAAAACCCTTCTCAATGTTCATTGATCAGCAAAGGGTCTTGAGTTTAGTCCAGTAAGGATCTGACTTCCTAGGTCTATCTAAGTTCATGGTCCTTTGATAAGTTCTGCTGCTAAGAACCAGTTGTGATGAAAGATAAGAACAGGTGTTAATGTCTCCTAAGCAAGTGCTGATATAAATGGAAATTTTACCTTTAACAATTCCAAGACAACAATTGGAACTTTAAGCACCACTTGTTTAAAGAGTAGTATCCCATCAGGAGGGAGAGCACAGGCAGAAGAGTTTTTGCTCACAGCATTCATTCCCTTTTATATCAGGGAAAACATCTTTCCTAGCATCTCCTACCTGCTACTGCAGTCCTACCCATGAGTCTCATTGGCTAACACTAGGTCATATGTCTACCTCTACACCTAACACTGGCAAAGAGGTCAAAGCCTTTTCCTGAGCTGATATCTAAGCAACACTGGCAACTTGTTAACAAGAAGGAAGGACTTTGATGGTTATTGGGAAAGCCACCAGCTGTGTCCCTTAACAACTATTACTGTCTTCTTTCCTTGTTAACAGAAAATGCAGAGATGATGAGAGACAGATGCTGCTGAAGAAGTTGTAGATAAAGCAATCTAAAACAGTTCTGTAAGAATTAGGTGGTCCTTAGAATACAGTTCCCAATCATAGGGCTGAGTGCTCTGAATGGAGCTTCAATACTGCTGGCTGCTAATGAGAATAATCATATCTGTTTGGATATCTGGCTTTTGTTTTTATTCGAATGCCTAAAGGAGAACACCCCTTCATGCAACCCCTCATCCTAGGAGACACACAGAACCAATCTAAGAAAAGAGCTTAAGGACAGGAAACTCCAGTTTATCTATAAAATAAACATAGTTTAAATAATCTGCCACAGGTTATTGGATTTCTTCTCTCTATTTATACTTTACTTTTATGAGAAATTGGCAGAGTATATATATACACATGCCAACATTAGGGATTTAGTAAGAGAATCTATTTCAGGTATGTTATAATTAAAGTCATACTAATTCAGCCAAATCCTCAGCATCTATTTGCCTCAGTCTGCACTATAGGGTAATGATATAATTATAACTCTGAGGCATTGCAGGACATGGGAGAAAGAATACACTCTTCAAATTTTTATATTAATTGCAAGTTACTCTTGTATAATTATCTGTCAGGGGAAGGCAAAGAAAAATGATGAGAAAAGCATCTGTTTTTGTAGCTGGGATCAAATTTTAGCTCTGCCACTTAATAAATGCCTCAGTTTCCTCATCTATGTTGGTAAGATATCCTCAAGGGAAGTTTTAGTGCCCAGAAAGAGTAATCAAAGGCTTAGTTTTGTTTTTAATGTTATGTTCTTTATTTTATTTTATTTATTTAAGATTTATTTTATTGTTCAAGAGAAGATGAGAGAGAGAGAGAGAGAGAGAGAGAAGGGGGAGGGCCCAGAGCAGTCTCCATAGTTGTACATCATTAGTTGAGACGTGGTGTCATTCCACAAAGGTGGATGTGGGGCTTTGTGGAGTGGGAATTGAACCAGAGGCCTCCTGAATGGGAGGGGAGACCCTTTGCTGCCATCTCAGTAGTTACCAGTTGCCCTGCAGTTCAGCATATGGGTTTGCATTGGCCAGCACCAGGAATCGAACCCCAGATCTTAAGATTGCAAAGCAAGCACTTAACCACTGAGCTCTCCCAGCATGCCTTAAAATTATATTTTTTATTAAAGTTACAAATCGAAAACAAGTTCCTCCTTCAGCTTTTAAGTTTGGCTTCAAGACTTATTAATATATTTATAAGTTTAGCATATTTTAACAATCACTTTTTAAAATATTTATTTATTTATTTTTATTGTTTTTTGACAGAGAGAGAGAGATACAGAGACAGAGACAGAGAGAGAACTGAACTGGGGGAGCTCCCAGTTCAGCATATGGTTCCGCACGGGCGGGGTCGGGACTCGATCCCTGGTCCCCCGCGCTGCAAAGTGAGCGCTTAACCCACTGAGCCATCCCGGCTTCCCCAACAATCACTTTTGAGGGAGACTCTAATTAATGTTTGGTTTCATTTAAAAACTGGGTAAGTTGAATATCTTTAAATATTTTATTTTTATTTTTTTTTTTTCCTAAACTTCACTTTATTTATTGTTTTAGTTAATTTTTAGATTTTTAAATTTCAG
Organism: Craseonycteris thonglongyai; assembly: GCA_004027555.1. Taxonomy (NCBI): domain Eukaryota; kingdom Metazoa; phylum Chordata; class Mammalia; order Chiroptera; family Craseonycteridae; genus Craseonycteris; species Craseonycteris thonglongyai. The sequence continues at coordinate 7,649 of PVKE010047904.1, read as the reverse complement.
TTGACATACAATATTATATTAGTTTCAGGGTATATAACATACGGATTCTACATTTATATGATTATGAAGTGATCACCCCGATAAATCTAGTACCTATCTAATACCATATATTGCTATTACATTTATAGGCTATCTTCCCTATGCTGTACTTTACATCCCCATGACTATTTTGTAACTACCAATTTGTACATCTTAATCCTTTCACTTTTTTCACCCATCTCTCCAACCCCTTCTATCTGGCAACCATCAGTTTGTTCTATGTGTCTATGAGTCTGCTTCTATTTTGTTTGTTTATTTTTTTTCTTTAGATTCCTCATATAAGTAAAATCATAAGGCATTTGGTTTTTTTTCTGTCTGACTTACCCCACTTAGCACAATGCCCTCTAGGCCTAATTATGTTGTCGCAGATGGCAAGACTTTTATTCCTTTTTGTGACTGAGTAATATTTTATTGCATATATGTACCACTCTTCTTAATCCATTCATCCATTGATGGACACCCAGGTTGCCTCCATATCATGGCCATTGTAAATAATGCTTCAATGAATATATGGATGCACATGTCCCTTCAAAGCAATGCTGCTGCCCCAAAGCTGGGGACAGAGACCACCCCCCACTCTATAAGTGAGCACTGTGTGGACAGAGGGCGGTGACCATCCCGATCCTTATCTTGCCTCTCCTGGTGTGGAATTTCCACCCTACAAGTGAGTTGAGATGGGGGCAGTGGGATTCCGGTGTTTTCAGTCTCTGCACTTGATATAGACTTTCCATTCCGAGTTAGAGCCGGGAAACGATGAGGAAACGCTCCTTTGGCCCTGTCTGCCTAGACTAGAGCTTCTGCAAAGCGGGGCTGGAGAAGACAAGAAATGGCCACCTGCTCCTCCCCAGCTGACACTATAGCTGCAAGGTGGGGACTGGAGGGAAAGGGGTTCTTGGATGCACATGCCTGGAGTAGAGCTTCTGTAACATGAAGCTGTGACAAGGGGCAAAATAGCAGGTTTTGGCTCACTGTTCTTAGCAAGATTTAGTAGATTCTCTTGAATGAATTTTTCTCCTTTTGCCTTATGCCCTTTGGACAATTTTTAGAGACACTAAATGATTGCCTTTTATAATTTTCTCCCGTTAATTTGTTTTTTTCTGTGAAGAGGGTCCACCCAGCTTTTTACTCCTTCATTCTGAAAAATTTTAATCCACACAATCTATTATTTGACTAGAGTTAGGCTCTATTCATCTAGTTGACAAATATTTATAGACTATCAACTATGTGTCAGGCAATGATTTTGTCACTGGCTGACCTGTGCTATTAACTTGCTGTTTCAGGCTTATGAGTATCTAGTGCTCATAGCTCTAACAGGATCCAGTGAGCCTCAATGGATGAGGCCATGCCTATTTGGTTTTTGTAAATCTCTGCAGGCTTAGCACAAAGTAGGATGCATAGTTAATGTTTTTGTTCAATTCATTTCTTCCTGATGTCCCTACTTCACCACCATATTTTCAAAACTATGCATTTTTCTGTAGCACATCTCCCCTTGCCTTTATTTAGCAAATCACTCTGGATTTTCTATTATTTGTCTCTGATATCAAAGTTATTTTGCTGTAATTTTTGATTGCCTCATATGCATTAGTTCTGGGTATATGCAATCTCATTAATGCTAGCGTTAACCCCATAATCAAAGTATGCTTATCTCGTTTAGCAGATGAGAAACTTGAAACTCAGAAAAGGTAATGAGTTCTCCTGAAGTTATAGTAAGTTAGTGGTAGAGTTGTGCTGCCTAACTCCAAAGCTGGTTCTCTTTCCTGGAGGCTCACTTACTCTGACTCTACTTCAAGCAGAGAACAATAGCAAGTTTAAGAATTGTTTTCAACACCTTGAGTCATCTAGAATCTCATGCTTTGCAAGCCTGCTGTATTTTCCCAAAGGAAATCTGTGATCTGGCCTCTTCATACTTATTGCACATTGGCACACAAAATGATGAATGAAGAACCATAGGAGTGAAAAAGGATGACCCTGTTGCACCACCCTGAAACCCCCAAGTGACCCCAATTAAGGCAATGATCTGGCTGATTTACAAAGATGTATCCCACAAAAGGGCAACTATAACTCAACCACAACCAATCTGGCCCTTGTTAGCTGCATTATAATGAAAACTTGTATGAATATCACTATGAAACACTTATTTAGGACAAGAACTGTGCTGAATTCAGAATTTCTCTCTCTCTCTGTCACACAGACACACCCCAAAGTTAAGAATGGTGAGATTATATCTATACCTCTATCTTTTTAAAAACATCTTTAAACATCTTTGAATATCTTTAAAACCTTCATCCTTGCGAATCTCCAGTCTTTCAGTGGTACTTGAGTAGTTCAGTTGGATCTCACTGGTTGGTTTCTTTAAACTAATCTAAGTTCAACCTTCTCCACCAAACTTCAGAATCAATAAAACAAGGAGGTGCCAAACAAGAAAGAATTTGAGTGGCAATCTCTCAGGAAAAGGTGTTTTATTTTCCTTTGGTGGCAAACAGAAAAGTTGTCACTTCAGTAAATTGTATTAGGCTATAAATGTACTAGGTGTTATACTGCTTCTCCCCTATGTTCTATAAAGCACCCAGAGTAGTATTATTTACCTATTAGAAGGTCTTCAAGTATTAGTTGATTATTGTAGTCCAAAATCTTCCCTTCATTGTCGTAGCTGATGGAACCAGAGTTAAGTCACCTTAAGAGTTTGCCCGTAAATCTGCTGTATCACCAGTCCTCACCTGCCTGCCATATGGCTTATCCAAACCTTTTTTTTGCATCTCTCTGGAGTTTCAAGGTGGGGTTAGAATGTCTCATCTCTTCCTTCCCTGTCCTCCAGCAGTTGTTTCTGCTGTCTGGAGAGTACTGCTTTTCTGCTCGACCATATTTATGCCCTCCAGGTTGGATTGAGAGGGACCATTAACACTAATCCTTTCTTTTGCCACCGAGTCCCAGGGGGCACTGAACCACCACAGGCTTCCCCATGGGGGAGCAGTTTCTTATGCCATTTGGGGCATGGAGAGGTAGAATAGAATGTTTGGCCATTGGGGGAGTTTATTCTCAAAAGGAGTAGAAAGGAATTCAGCTGGCTATGCCATTTATTCTTCCTCAAATTACCTATCCGTTCAGTTTTCCAGTTGTGCTGAGAGGGAGTGAATAAAAGGGTTGAAAGAAGTCAAGAGTGTTACACTCACCGAGCTCATTCTACCAAGATGGACACATCAGCAGCGGCGGAGAAGTATTCACCTTCTATTACTCCGCAGTGTTTTGCTGGGCACCACCGATATAGTACTGCTGATCTGCCCTTGGCCACTAATGCCACCGGGGTTCCTGAATCTAGATCTCTGCTATTTACCGCTCTCTGACCAACTCAACCCTCCTCCTCCCCCTTTTCGTATAATGTTCTCTTCACAAGAAAGAGGGCCACAACCGGATGAGGGTGGGAGAAAGGCTCATTATAAATTTAGCTTTTTTTCCCAGTTCATAACCAGATGACTGACTAGACTAAACCAAGCTTGTCCAACCCACGACCCTGGCCCCATGTGGCCAAGGACGACTTTGAATGTAGCCAACACAAATTTGTAAACTTTCTTAAAACATTATGAGATATTTTTGTGATTTTATTTTTTTAAGCTCATCAGCTATCGTTAGTGTTAGTGTATTTTATGTGTGGCCCAAGGCAATTCTTCTAATGTGACCCAGGGAAGCCCAAAGATTGAACACCTCTGGTCTAAACTCCGTAGTGTTTAAACTTGAAAGACATTATTTATTCCAGTTAAAAAGCTATGTTGAATCTCACTCTTCTTTCCCTAAATGATATTTTAACTAAAACTTTGTGCTCATGTTCAGATATTAAAATATGCAATATACTCTTAAAACAATTTATTCAGCTTAAAGTTTCAAACTCTTATCCAACTTAATTATCTTCCTACAAACCTGAAAGACAGTGTCTACTGTGGAAGGGAGTATGCTTTTCTCTTTCACTTTTCTTTCTTCCTCCCACTTCTTCCCCCAGTGTTTGGGGACCTTCAAAAAGGGTGGACTATAATCAACAAGACAAGGAATAACAAGTGCTGGAGAGGCTGTGGAGAAAAAGGAATCCTCATACACTGCTGGTGGGAATGTAAACTGGTACAACCACTATGGAAGGCTGTATGGAGATTCCTCAAAAAATTAAGAATGAAATTGCCATGTGACTCAGCCATCCCTCTTCTAGATACTACCAAAAAACTTGAAAACTTTAGTCCGTAAAGATGTATGTACTTCAGTGTTCATTGTAGCACTATTCATAGTGGCCAAGTCATTGGAACAACCAAAGTGTCCTTTGATAGATGACTGTACAAAGAAGTTGTGGTACATTTATACATTGGAATATTACTCAGCAATAAGAAAAAAATGAAACACTGCCATTTGCCAACAACATGGATGGACCATGAGATCATCATGTTAAGCAAAAAACTCAGACTGAAAAAATCAAGAACCATATGACTTCATTTATACGTGGAATATAAAACTGAAAGAAACAAAGAAACAGAAACTCATGGACACAGTCAAAAGTTTAGTGGCTACCTGAGGGGAAGAGGGCAGGGGGCCAGGGAAGGTAAGGGTAAGGGGGGCATGATGAAAAGAGAACTGACTCTGGGTGGTAAGCACACAATGCAATACATGGATGATGCAATGTAGAATTGTACACCTGGAACCTATGTAATTTTTACCAACCAATGTCACCTCAATAAATTTAACAACTACGAGGAATAATAAAATGAAAGCGCAGCACAAATTTTTCTCTGTAAAAAAAGAAGGGGCTGGTGAGGAAGGGGGAAGTAAAACCATTCTATTTTAAGTGGTGCTATTTGGTCTTTTCTTTCTTGGCAGTCAATGCCCATGTTTGGCAGAAGTCTAAAATTCCTGGTCTCCTGTGGGCTCAAAGTGTCTCCTTAATAGAACTTCACAGGGGCCTCACACTGCACAGAGCCTGCTGTGGAAGGTATGCTCTGATGTGATTTCTTATAATCCTCCACTCAACCATGAGTTTCCATTCCTATTGGTAAATTCCACATTTTCTGGATGTAATAACTGAAAAATGGCCTAAGACTTATATGCTTGCCTTAAGCAAACATAGTGGAAGTTTGTTTTATTGTCTTGTAACAGAATTGAGCTAGGTGAATTCTATAGTCTGGATGGGAAGCTCTGCTCCACAGGATCGCTTGGTAATTTGGGTTTTCTCATTTTTCTCTGCATTTCAGCCAAAGTTAGCATGAACAGCTTTTTTGTTTTTTTAAGTGGTATTTGGAAGTTTCCATATATCACTTCCACTTCCATCCTATTGGCCTGAACTTAATCACATAACTATACCTAGATGAAAGGGAGGCTGGGAAAATGTAATCTTTGGTTGGGTGGCAATATGATCACCTGAACCTTCAAAGAGGTTTATATTACAAAAAAAATCTCCAAAATAAACAAACAAAGCAAACAAACAAACAAACCAGAGAACAGATATTGGAGAAGAATTTAACAGTCTCTGCCTCAGGCATTTTTGAGGACATTCTCACATTGTGCTACAAACCACTTTGCCCTCAAGCCCTGTTCCCAAGTGTGGGGCACAATACCAGACATCTTCCTCATTTCCTCTAGACTCCCAATGACCCTTCCTGCAGTGTCTTCCTGCTCCCATTATACCATCTATCACACATATCTCTACATACTGGAACTTCAATTGTAAACAAGTTTCCATGTTCTTTTCTACTGTGACACATGAAATTCAAATTACTGTGATAAGTGGCATAGGTGTCACCTTAGGATGCTCTGGGAGCACGCAGCAGAGATACTACACCTAACCCACAAGGAGAGAGCAGAGTTGAAGAAGGCTGCCTGGATGACTGTCACCTGGGAGGAGTTCCGTAAGAGCAGGAGTTAGCCCACGGAAAGGCATTATGAGCAACAAGAATAGTGCGTGCAAGGACCGGGCAAGAAGTGGGAGATGGTGCATTTGCAGAATAGCAAGTAGGACACTCTTGCTTGCGAGTCAAGTTTGGGTAGGAATGAGGGATGTTTCTAGAAGGCGAAGTAGTAGAAGCAGAAATGAGGTGAGCCTCTGCCCTTTCTGTGTTCTCTCTTAGCAGAAAATTTTCAATGAAATTTCCTAGCTGTCTTCCCTTTAGTTCTCCTAGACCAGGACTGCATCATATACCCATGCCTAAACCAATCACTTACCATGAGAATGGATCTACCAGGTTGGCTGTGGACAAATCACAACCTATCCCTCAGAGTTTTGTGAGGGCCCCTGAAGCATACAGTCTACAAATGTCAGAAGAAAGAAAATCAGTTCTGTTAGGAAGGAAGTGAGAAAGTTGCTATGGATAGTCAACTCCTAGTGACTTCTCATGGAATATTAGAAAAACAGTGAATAGTTCTGTGGGACTAGTGCAGAAAACAATGTAGGAAACAAAAAAAAGATGGCAGGCAATAGCAGGACAGGGGCCTCAGGTCCCAGGCAGAGCACATTCCAATTTTTCCTATAGGCAGGTAAGAGCCATAAAGATTGAGGCAAGAAGCTACGGAAAGCATAATAAAGAAAAACATCCCTAATATCTTTTTAACTTAGAGTTTTTCTGAAGATGACATGTAATCCTATGCAAATTAGATGCACATCACATGTAAATATACTCATTGTTCCCTCAAATATTTTACATAACTGGATACTGGCTTTGCAAAAAATATTCTTTTTTTTTTTTCAATTTTTAAAAAAGATTTATTCTATTATTTTATTTTATTTTATTTCTTTTATTGTTAAATGTAATGGGGTGACATTGGTTGGTAACAATTAGATAGTTTCCCGATGTACAACTCCATATCACATCACCCATGCATCGCATTATGTGCCCAGCTCCCAGAATCAGGTCTCCCTCCAACCTCATATATCTGGTGCCCACTCCCCACTCCCCACACAACTCTCCCTCCCCCCTCCTCCCTCCTCTCCAGGTAAACACCAAACCATTGAGTGTGTCCATAATGCTGGTGCCCTCTCCCACCTCACCTCCCTCTCTCCCTCCCCACTCCTCCCCTTCCCTCAGGCAATCACCAAGTTATTGAGTGTGTCCATAGGTCTCTGTGTCTTTGTAACTTTCAGTTTTATATTCCACCTATAAGTGAGGTCATATTTTTATGGATTCTTTCAGTCTGACTTATTTCGCTTAATAAGATGGTCTCTAGGTCCATCCATGTTGCCACAAATGACTGTATTTCATCATTTCTTATCGCTGAGTAGTATTCCATTGTGTAAATGTACCACATCTTCTTTATCCAGTCATCTATCGAAGGGCATTTTGGTTGTTTCCATGTTCTGGCCATTGTGAGCAGTGCTGCGATGAACATGCGGGTACAAACATCTTTAAAGATTAAGGTCTTCAGGTTTTTTGGGTAGATGCCCAGTAGTGGGATGGCTGGGTCATATGGTAATTCCATTCGTAATTTTTTGAGGAATCTCCATACAGCCTTCCATAGTGGCTGTACCAGTTTACATTCCCACCAACAGTGTATGAGGGTTCCTTTTTGTCCACAGCCTCTCCAGCACTTGTTATCCCTTGTCTTGTTGATGATAGCCATTCTAACAGGTGTAAGATGGTATCTCATTG
>PVKE010047903.1:0-11763 GCA_004027555.1 Craseonycteris thonglongyai | reverse complement strand
ATATAATTCTTTATAGTACTTTCTATTTATGCAGCTTCTCAGTGTTTATCTTCTTAGAGAAGCCCTTCCTCACCACCCAATTTAAAACAATATCTCAACTACATGCAGAGATTACTTCATCTCTTATGTTGCTTTATATTCTTATACTGTTTTTCTTATCTGAAATGACATTATCTGTTTGTTTGTCAGCTTAGTTATTGTCTGCTTCTCTCCCTCTGATAATGTAAGCTAATGATGACAGAGATAGCATCTGCTTTATTCATCCCTGTACCCCAGTTTCTAAAAGAAGGTCTACAACACAGAAGATGCATATGTTGTTCTCAAATAAACAATAACAGTTATTTTCATATAATTTTACCATATTTCAGTCAGAATTTTTGAAGTTTATGCTTTACTGAAAAACCTTATTTTATCCCCCATACACACTAAAAAAATAAATAAATAAAATTTTTAAACCATTATGATAATCAAAAAAAAGGGAAAAACTACACAGATCCATTACTCTATCATGCCAGTAAAACATTCCTTCTATTATTAACCTTTAAAGTCTTCCAGTTGACCTATCTCTCTAAGAACAAGGCACAGAATATCTGCTTTTGATACGTATTTGTGGATGTTGTGAGAAAGTTATTATCCAGCACTGGGACAATTTGGGGAGTTATCATCTTCAATATTTAATATTATCTTAAAATGTTAGAGCAACTTTACTGTGGTAAATATCTTCACAACAGTGCTGACTTAGAATGTGCTACAAGGGAAGAAAAACATTAGCAGTTGATGAAACCTCACTTGATTGCCTCAGTAGCTAATGATGTGAAAGTCTTCTAATCTGTGCTATTGGTTTCTGTAGAGAACTTACCTTAGTGGCTTTTTTTCACTATGAATGAGACTTAGCATCAGAAACATTTCTCAAATATACTATTAAAGTCATAAATATTTTAAGATCAAAAATAAAAATAGGATAAAAGATGTCATTTACATCAATTTAACATTCAAATTCCCAAAATATAATCAGAACTTGTACCTTCAGGAAAGCCTCTGGGATGACTTTGTCTTCTACGGAATGGCTCACCTTCCTAGGAAAAAGAAGAAATGAAAGAATCAAAGAGGCAAAGGAAGGCAATCAAAGTAGAAATGGAGGGGATGCTGGGATGTTTCAGTGGGTTGAGTGCTCACCTTGCAGCCCTGGGGTCTGAAGATTGAGTCCCAGCCCCAGCCCCAGCCTGTGTAGACCCGGATGCTGAACTAGGTTGTGCTTCCCACATGGGAGATTCCCAGTTTGGTTCCTGCCTGGAGTGTGCTTCCCATACCAGAAGCCCCCAACCCAGTTCCTACCCAGCACTGTCCCATGCCAACCTATGTGGAATGAAACTATGTAAAAAACTGATGACATGCAACTATGGAGACTGCTTTGGACCCTCCCCTTTCTCTGTGTCTCTCTCTGTCAAAACAATATATTTTAAAAAGGTGTGTGGGGGGGTGGGGGTAGGGGAATGGAGACAGCAATTAGTCAGCTATTCTAGAACCAGTCACAAAGCACACACAGGTGGAAAGTACCACTGCCTTTATAAGGGCAATTTTATAGAAGGCCCAGATCCAAAACTTCCCCATGACCTCGGTTCTCCACATCTGTGGATTGATAACAAGTAGTTCTGTTTCTATTAGCTGAAATCTGCTACATGTTAATAATAGCAATAAATACCTCTGGAAAAACTGTGACCTTAATTTGACTGATTAAACTTATTTATGGAAGAGAGAGGAACATACAAAAAAAACACAGAAGGGCTGAGTAGCAAATACAGTGGCTAGTAGACTTCAAAGACTATTTCATATATTCACAATGTGTTAACTTTTACTCTCCTCCCTTTCCTTTCTCTAAAGTCAAGCAATGAAGAAAGTAATAGAGATGCTTCTGGCTCTTTCATTTGTTTTGTTCTCTACAATATGTAGATCTGTTTTAAATATGATAGATGCAAGAATTGCATTGCAGATAAGAGTTACAATTATAATAAGCATAGCCTTCAACCATTTTCAGAGCATGAAACAAAATGTCACTAAATTTTACTTAGCATATTATTAAAGTAGGTGGTTTCTGTCCACCCCACCCCACCACCACCACCACCACCACCACCAAAAATAGTTTTTTCCTTCCAGAGTCAGCACTGTGTCAAAACTAACCAGTCATGAAAATGGAATTTAGCTTGTATCTCTATAATGGCAATGTAGTATCAATGTAGCAAATAAGCAGTCTGACTTCTGAGGATTGCTTTATCGGGATCATGACCCCATAATGGAACATTTTAAAATAGTGTCAAATAAATGAAAAAGAGAGAAAGAATAAATCAGGTCTGATCATGAAGAGAAGCTCAAAATAATTAATTTTTTTACTTTAGTACCTGTGACCTCCTTCCAAATCTCTCGTTTTATTTGTCCTTTCTCTTACCACTTTCTCCTCATCCCAGCCCTCTATGGTCAGAAGTGACCTAACTGCCCACCCTCTATGACAAATCTTCAGAGAAACGTTAGAATAAAATAGAACTAACGTTTTGGTAAATAGTATAAAATGGATGTTGAATGTCTTCTGTCTTATGTAATAATCACAGTAAATTTCTGAGGAAGTCATACCCATTTCACAGAGAAGGGAACTGAGGTTTTGTTGTTTGTTTATCATTACTCAGCTTTTAATTGATAGTTGAAGATTCAGGTCCTGTTTTATCTGACCTTCAAATCTTTGTCTTTTTCAATGCACCTCTCTCTCTCTCTCTCTCTCTCTCTCTCTCTCTCTCTCTCTCTCTCTCTCTCTCTCTCTCTCTCTCTCTCTCTCTCTCTCTCTCTCTCTCTCTCTCCTTAACCTAACTTACTCCCAGGTGACCCACAATGGATTGAATTAACTAGTTCCACCAGAGCCTGTATAATGAATGAGACTTAACATGCTTTTCTCTAAGGAGTACACATATTTAACACAGAAGAAAAAAAAAAATCTTAACTAATGATTTCCTATGTTAAAACTTCAGGGCTAAGCATCACTTTTCCAGTACAGTGACATTGGGCTGAACGCTCCAATTGTTTTCTTGAGCAGGTCATGACTCTCAAATAGTCAAATACACTTAGTCTAAACAGACAATTAAGCATTGCATTACACAGTATCTCCTATGTATATATTTTTTTCAATGATTGTTACTGGCAGAGTTTGTCAAGCAGTTGCTATGACATTTGGGAGAACATTGTTTGCTGAGGGAATTTGGTTCAGTTCTTAATGTATTTGTCATGTTGCTAATTTTCTTTCTGTACTCTTCAAAGGCTGTTGCTTCTGAGGCTTAAATCAAGACAACCTCAGTTTGATTTTTTATTGTGTCTCTTGTCATGTATAGGATATCTACAGAGAGAAAGAGAAATGAAACATATATTCTTGACAATAATAGACTTTTCCAAGGGTACTACTGCATCACCATCCAGGGTTGTTTGAACTGCTTTAATCATGCTACAGGAAGTCATAAGTTAACCTCACTTTGTAGCTTCTGCCCAAACCACAGATAGTGTTAATACTAGCACCTCCCTGGACTGTTATCTAGACTAGAGCAATCAATTTTATATACATAGGATAGTGTAAGAGTTAAGGGTCAAGTTCCAAAGCCTAACTTCCTGAACTTGAATCTCACTCTTAACCCCTAGCTTTGTGAACTACATTAACTCACTTAGCTTCTCTTCCTTATGTTTCTGTTGTACAGAATAGAAATAATTACAGTACCCACCTCATTATTCATATGATCAAATAAACAATACATATAAAGGAGTACCTGACACATTGTTACTAAATATAAAACTGTTCTGTAATTCACTTAGTTCTTTAGATACATATGATATAATTGCATTTTGCATCAGATGTGGCAAGAATAGATTTATTGTCATCCTTAGGATATGAAAACAGGATTCATATGAGGTGAGGAGAGCCATGTATTTGACATTGCATTCAATCCTTGCTTGACAAAGTAGGTATGCTCAACGTAGATAGTGTTCACCAACAGTATAAAGTAGGAAACAAGGGAGAAGAGGATGCAATCACACTAAGGGCAGCATAAAAATTCAAACTGATTTTTCAGAACCAAAGAGGATTAAAGTCCATGGACCTTAGAGAAAGGAAACCAAACTAAAAAATGATGCTAAATGGATCAGAAACAGTGGATTGTAATGATAAAATACAATAATCTAGAAGCTGTCTTAAAAGCAAAAGTGATTCAGGCAAAATTTGGAAATTATCATGGACAAAGAAACAACATGCTTGAGCACACAGCTCTATTTTCTATTTGTTTAACTGCAGAAAGCACTGGAATGAGTAAAATTTTGAAGGGCCAAACTTAACTTTGAAAGACACCCTTTCTGCAAGAATGTTGACGTATGATCAAATAGCTAGATGGAGATACAGTAGACTCTCTGTTAACTCGAAATCAAGAGACCAGCACTCTCAAGTAACCTGCAAAAAGAAAATCAAAGAAATAATACTATATTTATCTGGCCTTGGTGCAAACCCATATACTGAATGGTGGCGCAACTGGTAACCACCAGGATGGTGACAAAGATTCTCACTTCCCTTGTGGGAGGCCCCCAGTTTGATTTCCTCCCTATGCAACCCCACATCCACCTGTGCGGTTTGAAACCATGTCAAAACTGGTGCTACACAGCTATACAGACTATTCTGGGGGCCCTCCCTCTTCTCTCTCTCTGTCTCCCCACCCACAAAAACAATAAAATAAATCTTCAAAAAAAAAAGTAGGTGGTCACTTATATTTCATTGGAATGAGTCAAAAGTAAGTTTTTCATACGCCTTTAAAAAATTACTGACATAATTTGGTTCAGCAATACTTGTGACTAAAAAACATAGCCTGTTCTATATGTATTTGAATATTTCTTGTTTTCTCCATTTCCCCTTCATTTGCGTACACAGAATTCTCCTGTCCTCATTCCTCTCTCCTCATACTTTCTGACATTTAAAAATGTTTATCACCTGAAATTCATTTTAATAGCTTAGAAGTTCATGCATTAAAAAATTGTTGTTGTTTTTTAATAGGAAAGACCTTTTTATAAATGAGTAAAGAAATATTGGGGAGAAGAAAAGAGGTAAACATTTAATTTGATCTTGATAACTGTAGAAAGGCCTTTAGATATTTTATAGCACAAACTTAGGTCCATATTTCCCCTACCTTTCCATTAACAGAATCATAATTTTGCTTGGCATGGCACTGCTCTCAGATGAAAATCCAACAAATGGATTTTCAACAAATACAACAATACCACTTTATTCTCCAACTTCCCTTGCTACGAAGAGTGGTTACATGGCACAGTTGTAGGAAATGAAATATAAACAGAAATGACTAGGCAGAGCTTATGGGAAAAACTGAATAAGAGGCTGACTCAGTCTGGATACAATTTTTATGCTCTGCACGTCCCCTTTTTCTTTCTTTAAATACAGATATGGAAAAGCCATCTTGAAACTACAGGCTATAAGCATAACTATGAGGTTGGTGGAGCAGAAAGGTGTGTGTAGGCTGAGCCCTAGTGGCTTCCTTGAACTACCACGCCAACTCCCATATTTCCTAAATCTGAACTTTTTGTTAAGTGACAAACAAAACAAAACAGCTAATATGATTAAGTAGGATTTAATATGCCACAGAATTTATTCCTAAATGATACCTGCAACTTCTCCACAAAACTTCTTTTTACAGATAAGAAAATTGAAGCAAAGAAGGTTAAGTGGCTTCCTTCACTAAGCTCTCCCTCCACTTTTAACTAGTGACTCAGTTCTGAAATTCAAGTCTCTTAACTTTCCATGCTATAAAATATTCTCTAATATGTGAAAAAGTCTATAGGGGAGAACTGGTAAGACAAATTTATTTCTTCAACATTACAAGTTTAGAAAATCTAAAAGAAACAGCTAGAGTTTACCATCTTAAAATATAGATATTTATTTATATTATAGGATTTTTTTGTGTTAAGAGTAACTACAATTTAGACTTAAACATACTTAATAGGAGTTAAAAATACCAAGAATTCATATATGTATCATCCTGAAGAAGACTAGATTCAGAAAAGAGACTTAAAATATACCATGATCTGAGATAGGAGACAGAACATTATTAAGATACTTATCCTCCCTGAGTTAATTTACAATCTTAATAGAAGTAAATATTTAGAAGCTAGTTAAGTCTATTATATAGTTCATCTAGGGGAAGCCAGAATAGCTCAGCGGGTTAAGCACTCACTTTGTAGCCCTGGGGACCGAGGATTGAATCCTGGCCCCGACCCATGCAGACCCATATACTGAACTGGGGTGTGCTTCCCATGCAGGAGGACCCCAGTTCAGTTTTTGCCCACTGGTTTAACCCCTGCCTCGAGAGGGCATGCTTCCCATGAGGGATGCCACCAGCCCAGTTCTCGCCCTGAGCAGCCCCCACCCACCTGTGTAGAATAAAACCATGTCAAAAACTGATGGCATGCAACTATGGAGACTGTTCTGGACCCACCCCTTTCTCTCTGTCTCTCTCTGTCTCTGTCTGTCAAAAAACAATAAAAAATAAATCTTGGGAAAAAAAAAAGTTTATCTAGGAATCCATCAGGCAAGAATATCCAGGAAAAATTGATACCTTCTTCCACTAATAAAACAATCAGAGAAATAGCTCCACTAGGTATTAAGAAACATTATAAATCTGCCATAATTAAAACTACATATTAACACATAAATATCACATACATACACAAGATCTATATGTGAGTTGATGGGTACGTTAACTTGATGGAAAAAATCCTTTCACACACAACATATACATGTATCAAATCATCACATTATACACTTTAAATATCTTAAAATTTTATCAATTATATGTAAATAAAGTTGAAAAAAGCTCAGAGATTAACCCAATTTTGTTTATAAATTTATTATGCAACAAAAGTGAAATTATTATTATTATAATCATGAAAAAATAAGGAGGATACAGTCCTTATACCAATCACAAGGATAAACTCCCCCCCAAAAAAAATCAGAAATTTAAATAGTAAAACATTAAACCATATAAACAGACAAATATGTAGGCAAGTTTCTCTAACTTTACTATTGGGAGAAGTTCTGTAATTATGATTCAAATCCAGGTGCAAAGGAAAAATACTGTTAAATTTGCCAAATAGACTACCGGTATATAAAAATAAAAACGTGTTTCATGGCAAACTTATGACCATCATGGTGATATATGAAATGAAACACCATGACATAATAACAACAATATATTTAATTTATATTATAGGGAAAATACTGATGTCATCAGAATATATGAGTTTCTAAAAATAAAACAGAAGAAAAATCAGCAAGGTATTAGAATGCAGAGGTCAAAAATAAGTGTAACCATATGAGAAAATGCTCAAACTGTTCATTCTAACTGAATGCAAATTAAACCTAAGTTAAGTTTCTATTTCTCAACCATAAATAGAAAAATACCAAAACTTTTCATATTACACTTTGTCAGCAAAATTGGGTAAAATAGCCAACCAGGTATTGCTACTAGGGATGCAAAGTAGGACACATAATAAGGAATTTGATAGGGCAACATCTGACAAAATTATGTAAGCATTTACCCTTTGACCCAGCAATTCTACCTCTAGTGATGAACCCCAAAGGTACACTCACACACACAAAAATTTAAAGAGACATATGTACAATGACCTTCTTACAGCAAATGCCCAACAAGAGGACACTGGTTGAATGAACTATAGTTTGTCCTCAGAGTTGCATACTATGGAGCTGCAAAAAAATAAAAAATAAAGGAATATCTGCTTTATGATTGAATCATCTCCAATATCTGTTCTTTAATTTTTTTTCATAAAGTATAGATGACATATAATATTAGTTTCAGGCATACAACATAGTTATTTGACATTTATGTATCTTATGATGTGAACACCATAAGTCTAATAACCATCTGTCACTGTACAAAGATTTTTTTTATGTGAATAAAAGGTGGAGAAAATTGAGTATCTAAACAAGTAGGATAAAAATGTATATACATTTAACTATAATTGAAAGTTAAACAATATTTTTAAATTACTACTCAGAGATAAGAAAAGATGAAATGCAGCTAGCTATTTGTGAAACAGGTGGACCTTGAAATCATCATATTAAGCAAGGTAAGTCAAACTGAAATAATGAAGAAGCATGTGACCTCACTTACAGGTGGAATATAAAACTGAAAGGAACAAAGAAACAAAGACTCATGGACACAGTCAATAGTTTAGTGGTTACTTGAGGGTAAAGAGGAAAGTGAATGGGAGAGCTGGAGGGGGAAGCTGGGAGGGACAGTAGGGAGGAGACATCAAATATATGGTAATGGAAAGAGAACTTGACCCTGGGTGGTGAAAACATAATGCAATACATAAATGATGTAATGCAAAATTGTACACGTAGAACCAATGTAATTTTTACCAACAAATGTCACCCCAATATATTTAATAATTTTAAAAAATAGAGTGAAAAAATAAAGTTTAGTAGATAGTGACAAAAGCTAAATTTCTCTAAATATATTGTTTTATAGGATATAATGTGGAACTCTAAATATTTTACATAACTGTAAAACAAAAATAAATTTAAAAGTAACCTCAGAAAGCTTAGATTTGCCATGACATGAATAGAACTAACTGTGCATTAAGTGGCAGCATAATAACAAAGAGAGAAAACATTCCACGTTACTTTAAAACACAGTAATTTCATATATACCAAGTACTATACATACTTAAGTAAACAAGAAAAAGAATGGTCTTTTAAAAAAGTCTCTCTTTTTATTACATTTTTTTCTAATGTATTTATTTATTTATTTATTTATTTATTTATTTATTTTTGACAGAGAGAAAGAGAGAGAGAGATACAGGGAGAGATCTGAACTGGAGGAGCTCCCAGCTCAGCATATGGTTCCGCATGGGCCCGGGCCAGGGCCAGGGCCGGGATTCAATCCTCAGTCCCCGGCGCTGCAAAGTGAGCGCTTAACCCACTGAGCCATCCCGGCTTCCCCCTTTTTTTTTTTTTTTTAAATGTCTGTATGTATGTATGTATTTATTTATTTTTGGCAGAGAGAGAGAGAGAGAGTTTATTACATTTTTGATGTCAATGTCAGTACTGTTTATTCTTATACTACTGCATAGTATGTATTGTGGGATAAAAAAATTAAGTAATTACATTGGTATCTTTGAAATCCAGGGTTTTGTCCATTGGAGATAGAAATGTGATATTGATTAGGTTAAATAAACTATGTAGGTCTAAATTAAAATGGAAATATTAGCATAAATTTGTAACTTCAGTCTTTTTTTATAAGTAAACTAACATTCTCAAGCGCTGTTTACTGAAAAAGCCTAGAAACAATGACCAATTCATAGTAATAATGACCTTTATACCCAGATTACCATCTTTAATGAGCTCTAAATACCTTTTCTCACTAAAAGGAATTGGTCTTCCTGGGGCAAGATGAACTTCAAGTCTTGAGCAGAAAATGGGTGATATTTCTCTGGAAACCTTCATCATAACAATAACACAAAACAAGAAGCTAAAAAACGACTAGAAGAGGGTCGAGCTGCCAGAGCCAGGAGCCAAATTAGAGTTCCCATTACACAAAAGTAGGAATAACTGAGGATTGCGCAAATAAAAACTGCAATGGATTAAAACACAGCAAATATATTTAAATGTATGAACTCATAAAGACCATTTGAGAATTGGCCACCTTTGTCAGATGCTATTTTTAAAACTAGTCAATAAAGATAATCTATCAAGCAACTACCCATTCCTTGGGTTAACCATAAATTGATGAAATATGAAGCAAGTTTTTTCTTCATAGAGGTATGCTTGCTAATAAAGAATGATAGAGTTAAAATATCTTTATTTTACAACTCCAAAGGAGGTAGTGGATCTAAGCAATAATTCTTGACTGTTAAAAACACACAAAATTGTTACTTTCAGTTTTATATTCCACCTATAAGTGAGGTCATATTTAACAATAAAAAATAAAATAATAAAAAAATACACAAAATTGGCATAAATAGGCACGATATACTTAAAATAAAATATTAAATTAAAATTTTAATGACTATTTGATAATGTTGAGTAATTCTCATCAATTTTTAAGAATGTTATATCATGGCTATTTAAAAAAACATAATTTAGGGGTAAAAACTAAAGTATTTACAAGTAAAATGGTGAAGTGTCTCAGATTTGCTTTAAAATTATCTGAGTCATATAGGTGAGGCCATGTTGATAATTTCTTAAAGCTAAGTGGTTGAGTTTATGACATTATTCCCTCTATATTTGCATGTGATATATATTTATATAATAAAAAGTCTTAAAAATATATTTCTTTCTAAAAACATAGCCACACAGCATAGCAACATATAGATAGTCCTGTAAGGACCTCGAAGGTAGTAATATTTATTTAAAAATTGTTCTATCTATCCCACATGCTGGTTTTACGCTTTTAGCCTATTTCTGCTATTTTGACTGCAGACAATGAAAAGTTGTTGAGAAACATGGCACATGTGATTGAGTGGGAGTGGGAGAAGACATATTTACTGGAAGCATTTAAAACTAAAATGAATGGGGAAGCCGGGATGGCTCAGTGGGTTAAGCGCTCACTTTGCAGTGCCGGGGACCGAGGATCGAATCCTGACCCTGGCCCTTGTGGACCCATATGCTGAACTGGGGAGTTCCCCCTGTTCAGTTCTCTCTCTGTCTCTGTATCTCTCTCTCTTTCTCTCTGTCAAAAACAATAAAATATTAAAAAAATAAATAAATAAAAAAAATGAAGATCTCACCAGACAAAAACATTATACATATCCTTGTCTATAGGTACAAAGATCAGAAATTGGAATGTGCTAATGAAGAACGCTAGATAAGAATAATTTAATCAACTTATAAATGTTTCCATTCATTATTATATCATCAGAGCAACTTAGTATTATCCACCATTAAATTAATTTAATGCTATAGAAATATTCATCATATACCTTTCTTTTTTTCATAAAGCTACAGTGGTATCTCGGTTCACGAACGCTTCTGTTCACGAACAACTCGGTTCACGAACAGAAAAGTTCATCAAAATATGCTCCAGTTCACGAACTCCACTTCGGTTCACGAACAGGAGCCGTGGCCATTTTAATGCTATTTCCTGGCTGTCACATGGTTGTGACTTCCTGTAGGAAGATCGTGGAGAGAAAGAGACACAGAAAAAAGTACACTGTGAGTACTTTCAGTGACTTTTTTTTATTTTTGTTGTGCTTTTAGCACATACAGTACTGTACTGTACTACTGTACTGTACTGTACAATACTGTACTTACTGTATTGTACAGTTCACCCGTTTGAGTGCTTACTGTACTGGACGCCCAATATGGCTCCCAAGAAGCATGGTGGAAAGAAGAAAGTGCGGAGCAGCAATGAAGGTGACAAGAACAGCAATGCAGGTGACAATGTGCAAACTGGAAATGCAAGTGACAATGTGGCAAGTGGAAATGCAAGTGACAATGTGCAACATGCAAATGCAGGTGGCAAGAATATGCAGCGCAAGCATGGTGGCAAAAAGAAAGTGCAGAGCAGTAGTAAAGGTGACAGCAAGGTTGTGAAGAAAATAACCATTGAGCTGAAGAAGGAAATTGTAGAAAAGCATGACCGTGGTATTCGTGTGACTGATCTGGCCTCGGAGTACAAGATGGCAAAGTCAACAATCTCGACTATTTTGAAAAACAAA
>PVKE010047902.1:0-11769 GCA_004027555.1 Craseonycteris thonglongyai | reverse complement strand
ATGGTTTGGTGTTTACCTGGAGAGGAGGGAGGAGGGGGGAGGGAGAGTTGTGTGGGGAGGGGGGAGTGGGCACCAGATATATGGTGGTGGAGGGGGACCTGATTCTGGGAGCTGGGCACATAATGCGATGCATGGGTGATGTGATGTGGAGTTGTCCATTGGGAAACTGTCTGATGGTTACCAACCAATGTCACCCCATTAAATTTAACAATAAAATATAATAATATTAAAAAATTAATTAATTAATTAATTAATTTAAAAAAAAGAAAAGAAAAGAAAATGGTGCTGGGGATGCCAGGATAGATCAGCAATTGAGCACTTGCCTGGCAATCCTGAGGTCCAGGCTTCAATTCCCAGCCCTGGTCTGTGCAAACCCCATGTGCTGATGGCACAGCGGTGAAGGTTCTCGCCTTCCATGCAGGAGGCCCCAGGTTCAGCTCCTGCCCCACAGGGCCCCACACCCACCTGTGTGGAATGAAACCATGTCACAACTAATGACGGACAACTATGGAGACTGCTCTGGGTCCTCCCTCCTTCTCTTTGTCTCTCTGTTTCTCTGTCTCTCTCACTCCCTCTCTCACCTTTCCTTAAAAAAATTAAATAAAAAATAATTTAAAAGAAAGAAGGAAAATAGTCCAGCAAACACCTACTAGTACTCACTCATGTCCCTTTTCTCCCTACTCTTGAAAATTTAAGTATACTCTCAACAAAACTGGTAAGCTAAGACTGACCAATGCCTAAAAAAAATAAGATTTAACTTTTCCCATTCCACTCAAGAAAATATCCACAACATAGCTGCAGAGTAGGCTCTGCTGAAACCCCATTGGGCTGGACCATGAGACTTCTAAGGGGTTTGCCCAGGTCCTGGGGACAAAGTGAGGAGAAGCCCAGCTGAGACATCAGTCCCATTAAGGTGAGTAGCTTTATTGGGGAGACCATGGATCAAATGGGGGGATTAGAGAGCTGAGCTCATCCTGGGCTGTCAGCAGCAGACGATCCTGTGTGGTGGGCGGGGGAGCGAGGCAGGGGAGACTGAGGCAGAGGGAGAAGGCTGGCCTGTGCCACTTGGTAAGCCACCTCCCAGCCAAGCCAGTCTAGGGCCATCTAGGTCATCACCTATATTAAAACTATGATAGGTATTCTATACACTCATCTGTTTCTGTGATTTTGAATTTTGCTATATTTTATTTTGTTCCTTGGTAGAGTTCCTTTTGAAACATTCCAATTTTTTGTCCTAGATTAATGTCATACTGCCTATCTTTGGCGATTTTATTGCTGGAGACAGATTGCAGGGACCCGGTGGCATTGTTCCATTCCTTGATCAGGGTACCTGGAAGGCAGAGCCCATGGTGGGAAGTAATAATAATACCACCAGCTCATACTGTATAGCATGTTCCACACTTTATCACATTTAACATTTATAACACTTTAAAGGAAGTGCCTTTGTTCCCATTTTAGAAATGAGGAAACTAAACTTAGATTTAAGTGGAATAAAGTGACCCATAGATGCCAGGCAAAATCCAGGGACCCAAAGCAAAAGGAGATGTTATGAACTGAATTGTGTTCCCACAAAAAAGATAAGTTGGAGTCCTAACCCTTAGTACCTTACAATGTGACTGTATTTAGGGATAACTTCTTTACAGAGGTGACATTAAATTAAAATGAGTTGAATGAGGGGGTTAGGATTTCCTCACAAATTTTGAAGGAACATAATACATAATTAAATAATATTTTGGTTAGTTGGAATTAAATAAAGTGCACTTTGACTTGTCACAAATTTGCCCAGAGTCTGCCCTTAAGCCTCTCCATCCCCCCACTCTCCTCATCCAACCCTGGCCAGAACAAGGGCTGTTCTGGGGAAATCCCAGGACCTTTGGTTGTCTGGGTAGTTTTGAGGAGCATATGGGCGAAGGAAGCCAGGAAGAAAGTCCTAGTGGTGGTGTTACTGAGGGGTTTCAAGGACAGAGTGAGGAGATCTATTAAATCTATTGAGTAATTGTTCTATAACCACGACCACCACACTCCCCCACCCCACGTCCCCCAAACGCACATCTCTTTAAGTCTTGAGCAACATCTGCCATGCCCCTAAATGTCTTGTTTCTTTAAAGAAGTCAGGAAAAGGGCCTGGTCCACATGAACCTGAGAGGAGAGAGCAGCCATAGAAGCGGGATGTTCATGAGCCCGAGGCCAGCAGGAGGAGGAAACACAAGTGACCACGATAGCCCTGGGAGTTCGCAAAGATCTTGGGGAGGGAGTCTGACTTCCCACAGGATGTGTGATAGGGGGCTTGAGCTAATTTTATTTCGATCTCACAGGACAGGGTGACGTCAACTGACATCTGGGTTACACTTGTTATCAAGGAGTTGAATGAAGACACAGGAGGCATGCTTATCAAATTTGTAGAGGACAGGAAGCTGAAAGAAACAGCAAACACATAATTAGAAGCCACGAAAGTCTCAACAAGCTAGAATGCCAGCCTGAATTTAATAAGAAGAAACTTAATAAGATGAAGGGAATGTCCTGCACTTGGGATTTAAAAAATATATAAAATAAAATAATAAAGTAAAATAAAAACTATCTGTACAAAGCACATAAAAAAAGGGTCAAGGGTTTGACTAGATGAAAACCCCCAAAACCAATGGGGTCTGGAGCTGTTCTAGTAGAAAAACAGAGGAAAGGAGAGAATAGGTTGTCAGGTTCGTTCTTCCTGGTTAGACCCTTGGCATATTAAATTCTGCCAAGTTAGTCTGCCCACTGCACACTAAGAAGGACGCAAACTGAAAAGCATGCAGAGAATGTTTGAGCAGAGTGACCAGGGAACCCCAAACCAGCTGTTTAACTGGAGAAGAGAAGCATCAAGGGAGAAGTGAGAATTCTCTACAAGTGTCTAAAATTTTGCCACATGAAAGAAGAGTTGGGCTTGTCATGTACGGTTCTGAAGAGTCTAATCAGAACAGTGGATGGCTGCTTCAGGGAGAAACTGGAATAATGTATAGTGAAGAAAACAAATGCATCCATTAGGACTGTAAGTAACAGAAAACCTGATTAAAAACGGCTTAAACAAAAACATTCTTTCCCTTATTATATCTTTAAAGCCTAGAAGTAGCTGTGGTTAAGACCTTAGGTTATTTCCAGTCTTCTTCTCCACCATCCTCAGAGTGTTGGTTTCATTCTCCTGTCTGAGGTCTCATGGTCACAAGATGGTTGCTGAAGCTCTAAAAACACAAATCAGCATTCAAAGCAAGGAAGGAGGGTGATGCTGAGAGGGCAGCCAATAAAGCAAAGAGGACCTTTACCTTAATGGTGCTTTCCTTCTGCCAGGAAAAGATCATTTCTCAGATTTCCTCATATATCTTATCAGTCATATGGATTACATGGCCAATTCTATTTGCAAGAGAGACTAGAAGAGGAGAATCTAGCTTTTCCAGCCTATATAGTGAGAGGTTGCAAAAGAGAAGAGTATGGCTTTAGAGTAGCCCTCAACAGTGTCTGCCACAGCAAAATCGCCTGTGAATCAACTGTCAAAAGATTGTCTTGGGAAAGCTGGGATGAAAGGCTAAGTGCTTGCTTTGCTGCCCTGGGGACCAAGGATCGAATCCTGACCCCAGCCCGTGTGGACCCATATGCTGAACTGAGGTGTGCTTCCCATGTGGGAGGCCCCCAGTTCAGTTCTTGCCCTCCTGGTTGGGCCCCTGGCTCCAGGGGGCGTGCCTCCCATGCTGGAGGCTCCAGCCCAGTTCCCGCCCTGCGTGGCCCCCTGCCCACCTGTGTGGAATGAAACCATGTCAAAACTGATGATGTACAACTATGGAGACTGTTCTGACCCTCCCCCTTCTCTCTGTCTCTCTCTGTCTCTGTCTCTGCCTGTCTCTGTCAAAAATAATAAAATGAATCTTTAAAAAAAAGATTATCTTAGTGTTTTTAATGCAAATAAACATATGTATACACACATATGCTCACATATGTTTTCATATATGTGTACTGTAAGTAATTTTGTTTCTTGTTTTTCCTTCAGATTTTGAGTATTTTTCCATAATATATTAAAATTCTTTGAAAATATGATTTTTAGCAGCTGGGTAACATTCTGTGTTATTCCATATTCAACCACTGCCCTACTCTTGGACATGTAGGTTATTTCCAGTTTAATAGAACTTTCTAGCCAACATTTCCAGAGACAGAATGGGGTACCTTGGAAGTATTCCATCACAGGAATGAAACTGATAAGACACAGCATGGGGACGGGGGTCACTGGACTCAAGGACATTTCAGGCCCTTCTCCACCTCTTCCAGATGATGATGACAAGGTATAAAAAGATGGAGACATGGACAGGGAAGGTCACTGTGCCCTCTCTGTTTCATCCTCCCATTCTGCTACCTGAGCCCACAGGCTATGTGACATTCCTACTCTGGGTACCCCCAATGTCAGCCCCCACCCCACATTTGTCGCACCATTTCTCTCACTGTCTCCTGTCAACAAGAACAGACTGAATCACTCTCAACATGCTTTAAAATTGTGTGAATAAAGACAGCAATGCCTCTGGCTTTTATCAATGGAGCCAAACATGAGAATCGGTGTGAAGGACCCACACATAGACCAGAAGGGCCAAGGATGGAGAGAGCCCAAGACACCAAGAGCTGATGACAACACTCCAGAGATGCTGCCTCTTGCTGCTCTGAAGCCTATTTGTGGCTTTCCGGCACGCCAGGGGGACAGGCAGGGCAGGTATCTTCATTATGGCTGCTCAGCAAACACCGCTAGGGTCATGTAGGTGAGCTGGGTAATAGGAGTGAGAAGTGTCATGGTCACAGACACTGGAGTGGTGTTGGGGGACAGGATAGACACCTGTCTTATCAGTGAAGGCTTTGATGTCAGCCTTTGCTATATATAGTCATGTTTCAAGGGATGTGATCTGACCCAAGTCTAAACGAATCTAAGTTGCCTTCCATGGAACTGATAAGTACTCATTCTCTTCAATGGACAATATTCCAAGCCTACATTAAACAAACTGGAATTCAAAACCAAGTTTTAAAGACATCTTGCAAGCTGATCATTTGCAATGTGGTCATTAACAACTTTGCCAGTTGATTCTCAGATATGTGGAACTTAGTGCATTCTGCTAGCACCTTGATTGCTTTTTTAAGTGCTTTTAGGGAACAAATATTTAAAGGTCAACTAATTTCTATAACCTTTCATGATTCAATGTTGCCAGCACCAAGCACAGAACAACCCAGGAAGAAAAGTTGAAATGATTTGGCCTCTTTTCTAAAAACCGAGCTCAGATCCCTTGCTGGTTATATGGAATTGGAAAGATCACACAATTTGCAAGGGTCAGCAGCCCCGAAGGTCATTTTCTTGCCTATGAGGTGTGTCTACTAGGAACACCACACAGCACAATCATATCTGCACCACCAGCTCCTTAGGGGTAGACCAAAGGATGGAGCAGGGAAGCTAAGCTCAACTCAATGTCTCAGCTCTGCCAATGACTGCCCCCAAAACATGTCTCTGAATTTCTCAATGACTTAATTTTTCCATGTAGAAGTTCTTATGTGGGGTTCATGAATCTGACCACTAGAAGGAATCTTGAAAAGTCTTTTCTACCAATAGCTGCCCCCTTGCCCCTACATTAATATCAAAGAAACTCTCTTTAATTTTTATTAAATTAATAAAACAATGCTCTTAATAGTATTTACCTTTGGATTAGGGACAACAAGTCTCATTCTGTTAAGTACAAGTCTCCTAAAATTCTATTGAGTCTAAGTCTTAGAACAGAACAAAGTGTGCCAATCTTGGTGAAACACTACTTTGAGAAGATGGTAAGTGTCCTGCTATATTGTTTATTGCAAACCTCATAGGATGCAGCACACTGTATATGGCATCCGGCTGGTTTATAGAACAGGGTAGACCATGTCCCTGGTCTCCAGGAACTTGCCATATGGAGGAGAAGCCAGCTGGACAAATGCTGAATACAGATATTAAGAGAGAGAGAGGGAAAAGGATGCATAGGTTCCACATAAAATTTGGAGAGCTGTAGTAGGCACATCCGGGATATCTGTCCAGCCCATAGTGACCTCCTGTCTCTGAGAACTGCCTCCTCCCTAAGATCCTGCACCTGGCAGCCATGTTTACACACCGCCACCCAGCCCCTCTGTCAGCCACAGCTGATGGGACCAGAAGTGGAGACCTGCCCAAGCTGAGCCAAGTTCTCTCTCCTGGGAATTTGGGGTTGGGATTCAGAGCACCTGTAAACTCACACAATTGAGGGTGACTATAACTCTGGAAAACGAGGACCAAAGAGAACAGAGAGGAGCAGCCCCCGCCCCCAGAGACTGAGAAGATGGCTGCCTTGGTCACGAACGGCTTTGCCCTTTCTGGTTCCAGGCCCCGTGAGGCCATGGTGACATTCCTATCTTCCTGAAGCATCCTCGTTTCCTGTGAGAAGTGCCCCCTTTCTCCTGGACATGGCTCAGGCTGCTGTTCTTTACATTCCAAACAGCCTTGATGAGGACTGAGCACTAGCGTGCCCCTAATCTGAAAAACATATGGGTAATCTAAAACAGTCAATAATCCAAAGGCCATGTTGGCCTCTGGAGGACATTGTGAAATGCAAATGTTTACATTGCTGGAATTCATCACACCTCAAATTGAAAGTACAAGCCTGCAACAACCTACACTTGACTGGCAGAGAACGCGTCCTTTGCCCTGCCTGAGGCTCTGCTCGGCTTGGCTCTCTGGTCCCAATAGGAGCAGGAAGCATCGCTTCTGCATGCCCACAGCTGCCTGCATTATGTCCAGTTGAGCGCCTCACATCTTTTGGGGGAGGTCATTTTTTAAAGGCCCTTCCTGATAGCAACAAGAAAAAGACATGGCCACCTGAGAAAGTGGTCAATAAGGGAGTCAAGAAGACCACTGGATTCCTTTTAAGAAAGAGTTTTCCATGGCACCTTAGATGATTTACAAACCAAGTCATGCCGAGGAGGATTTGCAGCGTGGAGCAGAAGTTCAGATGGGAGCGTCCTGTAGACAGGAACCTGTTTGAGGAGCCACAGGAATAAAAACTGTTGTGGGGACAAGAGGGAAGAGGACGTTTTCAGAGTTGTTTGACTTTGTCTGGGTGAGGGGGGTGTGCTGAACAGAGCTTGGGGAGGAGGGGGCATGCGGGTGGCAGGAACACTGCAGCAGTAGTTACAAGGCTGGGTAGGGCTCTTCGTATTCCTGGAAACTGGGCCCAACAATTGCATTGGAAGAGATTTCCTATAACCCAAGCTTTCCTCATGGCAAAATTACGTTTTCTCTTCCTCTTGGCAGCTTCCTCTCAAGTAAAATCAGGTTAGAAATACACTCTCACTCACACACACACACACACACACACACACACACAGCCACAGTACCACATATTCTGTGGCATGTTTCAAGTTCCTCTCATCACTACCCAACACCTACGTCTTAAGTGGTTTATGGACCTACTAATATTAAATATGACAGTGACCAAGGATCAGAATCTGGTACCTTATGGATGTGTACCTGAGGGACAGCTTCCAGTTTGTAAAGGACTTTGTCATGTAGATGACTTGATTGGGTCACAAAACAAGGCGAACTAGAGGGTCCTCAGGGAGCTCCCTTCTAATACAACTTTCACAATTTCCAGATGAAGTCGAGGCCACCAAAGAGGATGCTAGCCCAAAGCCCCCCTGGCCTTGGCCAGATTATTCTTTGTCTGCCAGTCTAGTAGGACAGGCTCGCCTGGCCTGGCTCCCAGCCCTGGCATGTGGTTTTTCCACCAGGCCTCACAAATGTCCAGGAGGGAGTTTGCCAAGCTCGGGCCCCACCCTAGCTTGTTATCTGCAGACAGCGTTCTCCCCTGACTTTCTGGCTGGCCCTGTGGTCACCTTTCTTTGTGAGACAGCTGTCCCAGCGTGGCTGCTGGCATGCTGTCGCATGTCCTGCCTCTGTTGGGTTAATAAGCACGGTCAAGTTCCCAATCGTACTGCTACGACACAGGCACTCCTGCCCCGACCCTGAGAAGCCTGCAGTACCTTGACACTTTGTCGCTGAGGCCCAAGGGCCACTCAGGACTGAGGCTTAGGCGCAAGCAGAAGAGAAAGCCTCAGGATCCAGGACTCACAGCACCATGCTTCTCTTTCCAGAATCACCCTTCTGCATTGCCCTGCAGTTGGCTCTTAGTCGTTATCCTTTTGGGCCTCAATTGTTACAGTTCTGTCATGTCCTCAAAAGCTCCTTTCCTGGGAAACACTTGAATCATCCAGTAAAATCACTGACTAGCTTAAGAGATCTAGGTCAGTATTTCTAAAAGTGCAGTCTACATCAGAAACACTGGGTGCCTGTAACCCTCTTAGTGCTACCTTCTGCCAGGGGTACTAGAGAGAAATGTGAAGGGTCATTTAATGGTCTACGTATGAGCCGATATATTACCCACCGCACTTTTTGCCCAAGAGGCAAAGGCCGATATATCTGCCTGTCACACTAAAAGGTTAAGAAACAGAGGCTGAGAGTCCATTCCAGGCTTTCTGAGGGAGAATCTCTTGGAGTAGAGCCTGGAAATCTGACTTGTCAGAACCACACCCCAGGTGAATGTGCTGGGCACTCAGGTGGTAAGACCCGGCATGGCTCTGACCCAATGACATCTGGCAGTATGGTGCAGCTTTATTCCCTAGTCCCCCAGGTCTTTTCTTCTGGGACTTATCCGAAAATAAGTACAATGTATTTCGAAAATGTCAACTTAGTGACTAAAATTATTATTTTTTAGGGGCAGGAGTCCTTTCTTTCGCCCTAACTTCACCTCATCAGGTTTCCATAGTAGGTCATTGCCCCTGGAAGATACCTAAGACCCTGGCTGTCATGAGCCTTCCACTCCATAGGGACGGTTTAGCCCCTGCCCTTATCCAGCGAGATCCATTTCAGAGTTTAGTGACCACTTTGGGGGCACATATCTACGGTGTTTCTCTTTTGTATAGCAAAGGTCTCTGAAGCCATCCACCTGTGTTTTATCTGTTTAAAAAACAAAATAACACAAATACTCTGAGAATTTGTTTAAGCTTTATTTTTAGAAAGAAGCCCACAGGAATGCAGAAAACACCACTCCCTGCAAAAACCAAATGCTGGCCAAAATACCGAGATAACTAAACGAGATCTTACTCCTGTGGCCCAGATGACGTTCCACCCATGAACAGAGGGGTGACAATTGATAGGTCTGCCGCATTGTGCCACTAGTGAGTAAAAAGCTGACAAGGCATCCTATGCATACAAGGGCTGTCTGGAAAGTATCCAGCCATGTTACCTTTCTTGTTATAGTGACAATGGCTGGACTTTTTCTGGACAGCCCTTCTATTTTGTGTCTGCACCTTGCCTCTAAAGAACGTCCACCTATCTCTGTGTTACCTCTGTCATGTCGGAAGGCAGTTAGGCACCCTGCTTCATAAATAACCCTTCTGCGTCCAGAGGGTATGTGATTGGTCCAAGGTAGAGCACTTTAAATAACAACAGAAGTCTAGAAATTAATTAAGGTGACTTGATCAGAGAAGCAAGCTACACTTCCCACATGAGGTTGTTCTCATTGTGGTATTCAAGATGTTTTAATCTTGTTGGCATCCGGTCTGCAAATAAAACTGACCCGCAGCTAACTCCATATCTATATCTTTTTCCCCCACCTTTCACTCCTTGCTTTCTGACATAAGGGATCTCACCTATGCTTATTATTCAGAAGAGATAAAAAATAACAAATTAATTAACATTAGGAGGTTAAGGACTTAACATTTTCCCCCCATAGGTATCTGGATTATGAAAGAGACGCTTAGAAGAGGATTGCTCTATCCAAAGAAATGGCTGGCAAATGGTAAAATTTAGGGCATCAGTGAGATAGGGAACTTCCTGGTATTTCTTTAGAACTATATTCATTCAGCCCAAGCAGAATGCCACATCCTGTCCAAAAGATACCGAACTCTGTTCCAAATCACATAAAGAAGGTCGTGTTGGAGATCTGTAATCACAATGTTAAATAAACCTGTAAAAATGATCTAGCCTGGAGATTTCCACTGTAGACCAAGACAGAGGAGCAAACACTGAATTTATGTTCCTACCCGAAACAACTAAAAACCCAGACAAAATATATGAAATAATAGTTCTCAACATAATGGACAACACACAATGAAGGGCAGTGATCCCCGAAAGATAAGAAACAGACTTAAAGTCAGAAGTCTAAGGGTCATGGTTTCTCAAAATGTGGCACCATAGAAACAGGATGGCTGGGCACCTGGTAACCGATATCGTGTCAGTTCTCCAGGTTATCCTGATGTCAACTATGTGTAAGAAACACTGTCATATGAACTGAATGGAACTGAACTCCTCTTGGTCTTGGTTTCCTTGCATGAAGTAGAGAACAATAAATTGCATTCTGTGGACAATACTGCAGGAATGTAACATAAAACTGTAAGATTTCTTCTCAACACTCTACCATTTTACTCAAACTACAAACTGAATGTTTCTTTTCCCCTCAGTTAAGAAAGTGCTGCATTGCTGTCCCTGTTCTCTCTCTCTCTCTCTCTCTCTCTCTCGCTCTCTTTTTTTTTTTTTTTTAAGATTTATTTTATTGTTGAGAGAGAGAAATGGCTAGGGCCCAGAGCAGTCACCATAGTTGTACATCCTTGGTTGTGACATGGTTTCATTCCACACAGGTGGATGTGGGGCCACGAGGGACGGGAACTGAACCAGGGGCCTCCCGCATGGGAGCTGAGAACCTTTGTTGCTGATCCATCCCGATGGTTACCAGTTGCTCCAGAGTTCAGCATATGGGCTGCATGGGCCGGGGCTGGGAATCAAACCCTGGATCTCATGATTGCGAAGCAAGTGCTCTACCCCTGAGCTATCCTGGCATTCTCTTATTTTTTTTAATTGTTAAATTATTTGGGGTAACATTGGTTAGTAAAAATTACATAGGTTCCAGGTATACAATTCTACAATATATCGTCTGCGTATTGCATTATTATGTGCTCACCACACACAGTGAGTTCTCTTTCTATCATCATATATTTGACCTCCCCCACTTCCCTTTTTTCTTAAGGAAGCAAACTTCCTATATGGGAGCGGCCAGTAAAAATATCAGAAGCTGAGGGTACTACTAAGAAGACTTGAAAGCCTCAGAGACAAAGGGTGGTCAGTAATTCATAGTGGACATGTTGAAACTTACTCTAACCTTCTCATTACCTCGCCGGCCGGGCAGCTGCTGAAAGCATAGGCCTTGTGTTTGTAATACACACAGCACCTTCCAGAATCTTCTAGATAGTTGGTTGTACAAGAGATGAGGGTAATTGATTTCATTGGCAGGTGCAAAAACAGAGCCATGAGAAAAATCTTCTGGAAGAGAAAATCAGGGCCTGGACAAGCTTCTTGAAATCAGACAAGTAGAAGCAGAGCAGAGGCATGGATATGCTTTTCAAATGTTAATGAGTATTTCTAATCAGATAAATGCATTTTTTTTACCAGGAGTCCTGCCCCCACATAGGCTGAGCTAGGCTGGTGTTCACTTGATTAAACTCAGCAAGGATCTTATCCAAGGACAAGCCTGGAGTTTTTCTCTTTTAAGTCAACCAGGAGGATAGTAAATAAGACAATTTAGGAAACATAAATACCCCACCTTCCCAAGCCCCAAACAAACTCACAGGCTCACACACTCATCTATTTTGTCCAAAGAATTCACCATTCTGCTGAAAAATGCATTGGATCCTAAAGGAAATGGACGGAAGAAAGAGAGAAGG
>PVKE010047901.1:0-11738 GCA_004027555.1 Craseonycteris thonglongyai | reverse complement strand
GAAAGTGAGCCTCTCCTCCCAGAAGGTAAATACAATGTGGATGTTTTCAGCTCTTTCTTGACGGTTTTTCCTGGAAAACAATGTGATGCGTTCATCCTGTGGTCTCTTACTGCTGTGGCTGACCGGGCCGCCCAGCAGTGTTCACAACCAAGAAGAAAGCCACCAAACAGAGGGGACGCGGCACGCGGGGGCACACGCCGTCCCGCCTGAGCTGCCCAGAACCAACGACGTGGGAGGAGCCAGCTCATCGGGAAAGCCAGCCGCCCTCCGACGACGCCTGGACACGTCACCCACCTCTAGTGACCCTCACGTCCTTGCTGTTCATCACACGGAACAGAAAGCACGGGGGTTCCCGGGACCCGGGTTTTAGCCCTCGCGTCTCTCCGTCTTTATCCGGAGCGTCCCCTCGATGCCCAGCCCGCCCCTTCCTGTTCTGTTCCGTTCTGTCCCCGAGCACCCACTTTCCACGGAGCTCCCGAGTGCGCTCCTCTCTGCTCATCTTTTCTTGCCCGTGAGCCTATAACGGGGGGCCAGCTCCAGACGGACCGGCGTCCGGGCCCCCACGACAGGCCCACGTGAACCGTGGGGATGAACGAAGGAAGAAAGAACTCTGTGCGGCCCGTGCGGACGTGAAGACGGTGTTGCTCACGCTCAATAAGGTCCCCGCTGCCACAACTGGGAGAAATAGGAACCGGCCAGCGTGCAGGCCTGCTTTCTCCCTGCCCACACCTACGGACTTGCCAGCTTTGGCGCAGCGCTGGGCACACACCGGGAAGGATGCCGGTGGTTAATGATGCCCCCCTAGAGTCCGTGGGGACCAGACACACGGATGCAGCCTGTTCCCTCGACACACATAGACGCCATCGCCGACGCGGGCACCTGAGGGCAGAGCTGACGTCACCGAGAGATCGTCAACAGCGCCGTGCTCAGGGCCCGCGGTGGCCAAGGATTTAAGCACGGGAGAAAGTGAGACATACGTTATCACCACGCAGAAAACTGATGATTGGGGAAGCCGGGAGGGCTCAGTGGGTGAAGCGCTCACTTTGCAGCCCCGGGGACCGGGGATCGAATCCCGGCCCCGGCCCGTGCGGAACCATATGCTGAACTGGGAGCTCCCCCAGTTCAGTTCTCTCTCTGTCTCTGTCTCTGTCTCTGTCTCTCTCTCTCTCTCTCTCTCTCTCTTTCTGTCAAAAGTAAATAAATAAATAAATAAATAAAAAAGAAAACTGATGACGTGCAACTATGGAGACGGCTCTGGGCCCTCCCCCTTCTCTCTGTCTCTCTCTCTCTCTGTCTCTCAAAAACAATAAAAACAAATCTTTAAAAAAAAACAATAAAAAATCTTTGTTAATACTAAACTCAGATCATGTATGATTTAGTGAAGATTCCTGGTTATAACAGTGAAGATTTAAAATTCAGATTCCTAATTTTTGAGCCTGTTTTAATATTTAGAATTGAATGTGTATTAGGCTATTATATTAATATCTATGATAGCAATATAATATGTTACTAATGTTTATAGTTTAATATAAAGATTATGTAATATGGCATGTTATTGTGACGTAATATGTAATATATGATTTATTATAAAAATACATAAAAAGTCTAGCAAGATTATAATGCAGCAGAAATTAACACAGTGCAGTTGCTATGCTTTCTGCTAATACATTACTAATACAGCACTAACTTGCATGTAAGCCGTTTTCATTGTAATTAAACCAAATGTGGTCTCCAATGTCATACAAAAAAATTGAGCTGATATCACAAATAAATCAATGAAGTTGGTAGGGAGACAGCCTGTGTCAGTCTTAGAGTCTAAAATTTGTATAGAAACACATAAATTAAGGTTAAGTTCATTATTTTTTTCTTGGTTTTATTGTGCACCAAATATTTAAGTTCACTGGGAAAATATGGCTAAAGGAACATCAAAGGTATTTTCAGTATGATAGTTCTGGAGAAAATAAATTGTATCCAACTGACTTTAACTATAGCCCTGTCAAATAGAACAGGATTTTAATGTTTCTTTTCTGCTACATATTAGTGAGGAATCTGTCTGATCAGTAAAAAACGAAAACCCCACAGCTATTATATCAAAGTAATTAGAAGCCCAGTGATCGGGGAAAGTGCAATCAGATGTCTTCTGAAAGCTATTAAGTGGCGAAAGTATGTTTTCAGAAATCTGGTGCATGGGTTTGTAAATGTATTAAAAGAAATGCTTAGCCTTACAATGAAGTCTGTCAAGTCGAATTTAGTGGGGCTTGATGTAAGATAATCGTATTACTTTCAAAGGAATTTGACACCAAACGGAAAGAGGGGCGGCCAGTGGGCATCACCAACGATGGTGAGAATTCTGAGCGTTCTGGGGACCAGCTCCTGGGACCACCACAGACCCGGGGTCTGTCACTCCTTGTGAATCACCCTTGACTTTGGGCGCGTGACTTAGCTTGACCCGTTACAGCACCGTGTAGTTACGTACGTGTTTCACGAACGAATGCACCACTGGAATTCCTAGACTTCTCACTTCATACTTGAAAGAAAGGTAATTTTTTTTCAATTTTCTAAGTTTTGGGGTTTTTAAAGATATATTTTTATTGTTTTGAATAGAGAGAGAGGTACAGAGACAGAGACAGAGAGAAGGGGGAGGGCCCAGAACAGTCTCCATAGTTGCACATCATTGGTTTTTCCACATAGTTTCATTCCACAGGTGGGCGGGGCTGCACAGGGCAGGGACTGGGCTGGGGTCTCACCCCAGTGAGAACTGAACTGGGGGCACTCCCCAGCTCAGCACATGGGTCCCCACGGGCCGGGGCAGGGATTCGATCCTCGGTCCCCGGGGCTGCAAAGTGAGTGCTTAACCCACTGAGCCATCCCAGCCTCCCTTCAAATTTTTAAGTTTTGTGTGGAGAGGAAGAGGAAGAGTGAGCGATGTGACAAATTCCACGTCAAATCGTATTTTTTCATTGTTTCCCGTTGAATTACAGAAGCGTGCTCCTAGATCGAGAATTGTCCGCTTCAGTTCATTGTAGAAATCGCACTGCCATTCATTACAAAGACCATGTCTTCTGCATGGGCACGTCTTTTAAAAATGCCCGCCAGGGGGAGCCGGGAGGGCTCAGCGGGTTAAGCGCTCGCTTTGCAGCCCCGGGACCAAGGATCAAATCCCGGCCCCGGCCCGTGCGGACCCATATGCTGAACTGGGGTGTGTTTCCCATGTGAGAGGCCCCCAGCCCAGCTCCCGCCCTGAGCGGCCCCCACCCGCCTGTGTGGAACGAAACCATGTTGAAAACTGATGACATACAATGATGGAGACGGCTCTGGGCCCTCCCCCTTCTCTCTGTCTCTCTCTGTTTCTGTCAAAAACAATAAAACAAACCTTTAAAAAAAATGCCTGCCAGCCTCTGAACACAGCTGAGATCAGCGAAAGCAGCACTCGCTTCATTAGAGGCCCCTCCACCTTGCGGGTGACGTTCAGAAGCTGGTGGCTTAGGCGTGGGCGGCCACCCCCCTGCTGCCCGCGTCCCTTCCGCGTTCTTGCAGAACTCACCGACTCGAAGATGCGCAGGGACCTTTGGGGGAACTGAACCAGCCTGTGATGAGCACCAAGGGTCGTCACCTCCTGAACCCCACAGCCAAGTGCACACATGCCCGCGTCGGCCCTCGTTAGGCTCTGGGTACACCTTATTCAAGCTACATTAAGCAGCTTTCCGATACCGGCCCCGCGGTGCTCGGGAGCCCCCACGGGACACCTGCAAGGCCACTCAGCCTTCGGTGGCTCCTTGAAATTGCTCAGCAGCCTGAGGCCGAGGGCGGAGGGGAGACCTGCTTGACCTGCTGAAAGGCTTGACACCAAAGTGACCTTCCAACGTGTAAGCTCCCACAGAGCCTGGCCGTGCAAACGTGCCTACGCTTACTTTACATACGGTATCATGTTTGTAAACCTAGACATTTTTTTTTAATTCTTCGAAAAGACCTGAGGGAGCAAACTTTTCACTCTCCGCTGGGCTGGGAGCGTCCTGCGTGCCATACGAGCTTCTGAAATCGCATTTCTCCCCGAAGCTACGAGAAGCAACTCCCGTGTTACCCTCTGTATGAAGAAGTGATGTTCTCAACAAATGCTAGACTACGACATTGTACGGGCTGTTCCCTAACAGAGAGTTTTCACATTCATCTCTGTAGGTGAAAAAAAAAACGTCATTTGCAAAGGAATGAAAACGTGTCCATGAATCATTGATCATTTGTTACATAATCTGTTCGCAGAACTTGTGTCTGTTTAAAAAAAGGAAATACTGGCTGGTAGTCAGCGGCTATCGGAATAAAAGTTCCCACGACTTGGCATGAATTTTTGGAAGCGTTCTCCATGCCTCCACCCCCCTGAGCAGTGACCGGCCTTCCTAACAATACAGCCGGGAGGTGCACACTGTCCCATAGGTTTCCGTCCTGTTTCCCCTCATCTCCCCCTCTCTGTCCTTCCTAACAATCCGGGGGCTTCAGACTGCAGGGGGGACTTTCTGGTCTGGGGTCCCCTCTCCTCACGTGAACCTTGCACTGGGCACCAACGGTCAGGAGAACCAGGAGGATGGAAGAGCTGAACAACTTGCTGTGAAAATCCTGCAAAATCCACCAAGTCCTACAGATGACCTCTCCTGTCTCTTTAGAATCCCTTATCCGTTAGGCCTATCTGACCTGTTAAGGTATTTGAAGCCCCTTAAAGGCGATGCTTAGCCACGAAGCTCTCGTCATTCCCCACTGGTGACAGGTCACTGGTGGTTGCTCTGTCGGTGACCCACGTGTTACACCTCGGCACACGGCTGCCCTCCGCAACAGCCGCGCTTTCCCGGTTATAACAACTCGGCTGAGCAATAACGTGGGGGTGTCCCGTCACTAAGGTGACCAGATGGTAACATGGGTAAAGCGGGACACCATTGACCGGGGGGGAGGGGGTTCTTGATGAAAAATTGGGTCTATCTCCCGCCGCTCCCTAGCTTGTCGTGCATTCTTTCCAAACATCGGGACTTTTTTAAAACGCTGCGGGATGCGGGACACATTGTTAAAAATCGGGACTGTCCCGCCAAAAGCGGGACGTCTGGTCACCTTACTTAAAGGGAAGTCAAAGGCAAAGCTTTCAAAGTATTTAGTAAGTACTTTCAGTTTATGCCTTCCGATGTCTAACTCCA
Source organism: Craseonycteris thonglongyai (assembly GCA_004027555.1). Taxonomy (NCBI): domain Eukaryota; kingdom Metazoa; phylum Chordata; class Mammalia; order Chiroptera; family Craseonycteridae; genus Craseonycteris; species Craseonycteris thonglongyai. The sequence goes on along the minus strand of PVKE010047901.1, from coordinate 6,564 downwards.
TTTTTCATCATAGTTGTTGACCAGCAGCAAATTACTCCCAAGTTTTCCTTTCTTCCTTCCTTTCTTCCTTTCTTCTTCCTTGCATTTCTTTCTTCTTCTTTTTTTTAAGATTTATTTATTGTTTCTGACAGAAAGAGAGAGGGATACAGAGACAGAGAGAAGGGGGAGGGCCCAGAACAGTCTCCATAGTTGCACATCATTGGTTTTTCCACATAGTTTCATTCCACAGGTGGGCGGGGCTGCACAGGGCAGGAGCTGGGCCGGGGTCTCACCCCAGAGAGAACTGAACTGGGGGCACTCCCCAGCTCAGCATGTGGGTCCACACGGGCCGGGGCCGGGATTCGATCCTGGGTCCCCGGGGCTGCAAAGTGAGCACTTAACCCACTGAGCCGTCCTGGCTTCCCCCATTTATTTCTTGACATGAAAAATAGAGGCATTTATGGCCAGAGTTTTTTCTGGACAGCCCTCGTATCTGTCAGCAAAAACAGGCGGCTTTTGAAGGACCAGGACTGGTGATGTCTCTAATAAACCTTCCCACGTGACAGCTAAGAATGGAAATCGTGTGCCGTGCATCTTTGTTGCATGGACGCTGAAACAAGAAATAAGGAGCCTCTACAAATAAAGTGTAAAATCTAAGAAAACTGGGGACTAGAGCTTTGAAAAATACCGTATTTTCCGGCGTATAAGACGACCCCCTAATTTTACAGTTAAAACATAGGTTTAGGCCTATATTCGCTGTATAAGACTACAGCCTCAGAAGTGGGGGGTCGTCTTACACAGCGAATATAGGCCTAAACCTATGTTTTAACTGTAAAATTAGGGGGTCGTCTTATATGCCCGGTCATCTTATACGCCGGAAAATACGGTATCAAGAAATAGGGGTTGTGGCTTTAGCGTTCCCTCCTTTCATTTTATGAGTCCTTAAAAATTTGAGAGCTATGTACGTTCCTCGAGAAAAGGCTGAGCCGTGGGCAGGACACCTCGGCATTGACTGACGCATCCAGGTGCCCGCAGGTGAGCGCCCAGATCCAGGTGCACTCTGGAAAGTGCTCTCTGCACCCCCAGGATGATACCGGGACAGAGAACCTTCACTCTCATTTCAGTGGCCACGCGGTCGTCTTACTAGATAATAGCACACGCTGAAGAAATGCTTGTGTCTCCAGCTGGGGCCCAAATATTGCCGTAACCGCTCAAAACGAGCCGGGGGAGGGCTTCCCTGGAGCCCCGAAACTTTCCCCCACAACCCAGCACCCACTCCTCGCGTGGTCAGGTCGCTTCTGGCCCCACAGCGTCTCCTCGGCGCTGCCGTGGGTTCTGATGGGCCGATTGGTTCCGGGAAGGGGCCGCCGACGTCACTTGGGCTTAGGAACGGCGCTTCCCTTTTGAAGCTAGCCAGCTGGCACGTGCTTCACATATGGCCGTCTCCCTAGCAACACGGCAGCTGGCGCCACCGGGAGAACGCAGACTGCGTGTTCTCTGCGCTCGGGACGAGGGGTGGCCCTCTTGTCCCCACGTTCCCAGCCTTTCCTGGCAGACAGAGGAGGCCGCTGGGCCATTGCACCCCGACGCGGCTTTCTCTCGACACCCCTGTGGCTGAAGGGGCGAAGCTGTGAGAAGGGGCAGCTGGAAAGAGATGGGGCGCCCACCCCCCTTCACCCCACGGGAAGCGACACGTGCGGACGTGGTCGGAACAGAACCGCGAGCTGCAGGACGCCCGGGACGCGTCCCCCTCCAGCACTGAGGGGCTCCGTGTGGCTAGTTCCCCTGAGGTCTCCGGGTGTTAGCTGCGTCCTTGGGAAGAAAACAGGGATTAGTGACAGTCCCAGCGACATCGCAAGGTCGCGAGTGTGACGGGATTTAGTACGAAGCACCCATCACGCTGTCTCTACTTGTGGAGACAAGGCTCGGGGGACACACAACAGCGCATGAGGCGGCCGGATGCATGTGGCAACCCGGGGGGCAGGGAGCTTGTGTGGTACCGGGGAGAGCGTTCCCGACCAGAGGACCCCAAGTTCAACGAACCACGTCCGACCTGCGGCCCAGGATGGCTTTGAATGTGCCCAACACAAAGTGGTGAACTTCCTTAAGAGACTATGTGATGTTTTTAGTGCATCAGCGACCGGTAGTGTGAGTGTATTTTATGTGCAGCCCAAGACAGTCCTTCCACGGGGGCCCAGGGGAGCCAGAAGGTTGGACACCCCTGGTTTAAGTGGCATTTGAAAGATGGAGTAGGTCACAGGGTGTGGGCCAGACTCCGGAAGGGGAAAGCTGAAGCCCCGGCTCGTCTCTGCGGCCCGAAGGGGTCAGCAGTGGTGACATTATTGCCGCAAAAACGGGGAGGGTCTGCGTGAGGACTTGCCTCAGTGGTTGACTGCGACAGGCCCTCGTCCCAGTTAAAACCATGAACACCCTCTCGGCACCAGTAACCCTTTGAAACTGTAGCTGGGGCAGGACCCGGAGACGTTGTGTGGTCCCCTCCCAAGTGTAAAATACATTTTCTGAGAGCTTTATTCTTCTTTTTCTTTTTTTTTAATATTTTTTTATTTTTGACAGAGAGAGAGAGAGATACAGAGACAGAGACAGAGAGAGAACTGAACTGGGGGAGCTCCCAGTTCAGCATATGGGTCCACACGGGCCGGGGCCGGGATTCGATCCTCGGTCCCCAGGGCTGCAAAGTGAGCGCTTCACCCACTGAGCCACCCTGGCTTCCCCGAGTGCTTTATTCTTGGTAGCTGGGTCTGGGATGCACTTCCATTTCTAGGTTTGGAAAAATAAGTCTTGGGGAGGCCGGGATAGCTCAGCAGGTTGAGCACTTGCTTCCCAATCACGAGGTCCAGGGTTCAATTCCCAGCCCCGGCCCGTGCAAACCCATATCCTGAGCGGGGTGCAGCTGGTCACCACCGGGACAGAGTATGGGAGGCCCCTGATTCGGTTCCCACCCCGCTTGGCCCCACATCCACCTGTGAGGAACGTCACAACTAGTGACGTACAACCCTGGAGGCTGCTCTGGGCCCTCCCCCTTCTCTCTCTCTCTCTCACCTTCTCTCAAAAACAACCAAATAGGGGAAGCCGGGATGGCTCAGTGGGCTAAGCGCTCACTTTGCAGCACCGGGGACCAAGGATCGAGTCCCGGCCCCAGCCCGTGTGGACCCATATGCTGAACTGGGAGCTCCCCCAGTTCAGTTCTCTCTCTGTCTCTGTCTGTGTATCTCTCTCGCTCTCTGTCCAAAATAAATAAATAAAAATATATATATATATATATATATATTTTTTAAAAAAACAGATTTATTAAAAAAAAACAAACAATCAAATAAATCTTTTTTAAAATGTCTTCTCAAAGAAAGTGTTCTCGGGGCTGTTGTGATGCGTGCACCTGGTATAGGCAGCATGACCAGCCGTAGCTACAAATGCACAGCGAGTGACAGCCGGTGTCATTACTGCTGTGAAGCTGTTATGTCCGTCACCATCACCCACCCAGAAGAGGCTGTCGTAATTACCCTCAAAACGTTGCTTAACTTCTCTGTTTCATTAGGGAATTTGACCGTAAACATGATTTATAACACACAGCAAATTAAAAATAGTAATCATGACCAATTCATTCTCGAGGAGCACTGAACGCTCTTTCTGGGACGGACTGTGCTGTTTTCACAGGATCCTGCTGTTAACGGCGTGCTGTCAGAGCGAAACAGCGATAGCAAACGTCTGTGTTCTCTGAGTAGCCTCCCATCTGGGTTTCGGCGGCCTCCACTGACCTTCAGGCCTCGATCGCATTGTAGCCACACGTGCGCTTTAGCGTCTCCGGACCCCTCGTTACCTGCAGCATCCCATACCGTCCCCTGCGGGGAACCAGGCCGCTGAAGTCTGGAGTTTTAAATGCTAATTAAAAAATTCATGAGGGCGAGAATTCATTTCCTCTCTTTGCATGTCCCTCTCCCTCTCGATAGTCATCAGCCCTCCAGAAGCAATCCAGCCGTTCCCACGCAGAGACCCAGCACACGCTATGAGGACTCCTGTCCGGGTCCCACCTCAGTCCGCGGGGCCAGGAAATGACCGTGCCCATGAGCAGACCCCGTCCGGCTGTGCCCCGGGCCCCCTGTCGGCTCCGAGACCAGCCCTTTGAGGGTATAAACTAGGGTGACCAGACGTCCCGCTTTGGGCGGGACAGTCCCGATTTTTAACAATTGGTCCTGCGTCCCGCGGCATTTTAAAAAGTCCCGATGTTTGGAAAGAATGCACGACAAGCTAGGGAGCGGCGGGAGACAGACCCAATTTTTCATCAAGAACCCCCTCCCCCTGGTCCATGGTGTCCCGCTTTACCCAGGTTACAATCGGGTCACCTTAGTATAAACACGTCAGCACCGAGTGTTGTGCAGACAAATCCCACCAGCGTGTTCTGTGCTCTGAACAACCCCGACGCGGGGAGGTCCGAGCGAGGAGCCGACTCTCGGGCCCCGTGAGCCATGGTGAGACGGAGCTGCGGTCATCAGCAACGTCCCTGAAGCCGCCCAAGTGACATCGCAGGAGCGATCTGCGTGGGTCCCGCTGCTTTCTGAGCCGGCGCTTGGAGCACCTTTGCCGTCACAGCGCGGGAAGGACCGCCGTTCACAGAACCATTGGCTTTCTCGCCTCAGCGCCCGCTGAACGCGACTGGAAGACGCTGTGGGTCGCAGGAAGGTCGGGGTCAAGCCCACGTCGCCTTGTCTCTCTGGGCCCCTCAGAAGCGCTGCGTCCATGAGAGGAGTAAGGGGTGCGGGGAGGCTAGAGTGTTGCATGTACTGTTTCTCAAGCATCTACCGGGAGATGCGGTGTTGGAATTGCTGTCCGTCTCGCGTGACACAGAAGGAGACGGCATTCCGGCGGGTCTGCCGGGCCCTGTGCACTAACCGTGTTGTGCCAAAGTGACCGTCACCAGTACGAGGGAATTTCCCGCGTGAAGCCTGGGCGCGGCTTCCTCGTGGGTGGGCATCGCACATGGGAGCATCGCAAGGTCATTAACCTGCACTGAACCCACACAGACGACGTTCAGGGGCGCAAGGCGCTCCATTTCAGAAATGTGGGGACAGACAAGTGAAGGAATGTGTGCTGACCCGACCCAGGTGTCAGGGACTGTCTAAAAACCCAACGCTGTGTCTGAGCCAAGGGTCCTGTGAGAGGGACAGACCCCCGGAGGCACGTTCTCAGCCCTGGGGGCCGCCTGTCTGCACGTCGCTAGCCCAGGGCTGCCCTCGCTGGCTGGGGACACCGCCAGCCCCCTGGGAGTCCCTGCCCCTCTCTATGCGGGGTCAGCCTGCGTCCCCTGGAACCTGCAGCACCACCCTCATCCTTCAGGGGCCCCCGTGTGGCAAACACGCTGTGTTCCCTCCTGCCGCCTTGTCCGCAGGGGATGACGCGGTTGTACAAGGGGAAACTGAGGTTCTGAGGAGCACAGTGACTTAACCAAAGGCACAGGGGTGACAAGTCCTAGGCCTGGCTCCAAACACAGGGCCTCCCCAGCAAGAGGGGAATTAAATTCATCTACAAAGCCAACTACAAAGCCAACGATCCCGTCTTGAAAGGAAGACGTGCACATGTCTTCTGCACACACAGCAAACGCGCCCGAGCACGGATCACGTCGCACTGGTCAGAAGGGAGCCGGCGCACGTCTTCTCTGGAGCCCGGGCCCAGCCCGAGTGAGAACTGCGCTAGAGGGATTAGAAAGCCCGCGGCGGGGGCTGGAACCCCGCAGGCGTGCGGCTCAGACAGCTGTGCCGTCCCCTACGCCGTCGGAAGGGGTCGCGGCTGAAACACCGGGCTCGGAGCTTAAAGAAATGTTTATTTAGGGTGGCTGCACTGAAAGAACAAAGCTGAATTCTGCCCACAATTCATACAGCTGTGGGTGGCAGGTGGACGTGGGGGCAGAGCAGACCGACAAGGAGCTGGGACTGAGGTTCCCGGGCGCCGTGTGCGGATGGCTCGTAAGGTAAGGTGACCAGACGTCCCGCTTTGGGCGGGACAGTCCCGATTTTTAACAATGTGTCCCGCGTCCCGCGGCGTTTTAAAAAAGTCCTGATGTTTGGAAAGAATGCACGACAAGCTAGGGAACGGCGGGAGATAGACCCAATTTTTAATCAAGAACCCCCTCCCCCCCGGTCAATGGTGTCCCGCTTTACCCATGTTACCATCTGGTCACCTTACTAAGGTGGCAGCAACTCCCCAGCAGGGCCCCAAAGGGCAGGACAAGCTCACATCCGGGACCACGAGGGCTGCAGCCCACAAAGGGCGCCCCCTCCGCCTCGTGGCTGACGGTCCACACAGCCGCTGAGGAGCATCGAGATAACGGGCCGGCTGTGTGCTGAGCAGGCGTCTCAGGCTGTGTCCTTGGGAGCAGCCGTGACGTAGGGGCTTCTAAAGCCCCCATGTCACCAGGGGCGTGAGGCCTGGAGCCGCTCAGCCGCTTGCTTCTGGTCTCACGAGGGAGAAAGACGACTTCGAAGTCCAGGCTCAGCACCGGGGCCCTGGTGCCCCCGTCCAGCAGCACTGTTCTCCGTAGGATGGTTCTGTCATTTTGTTGTTTTTTTTTTGGTG
>PVKE010047900.1:0-11768 GCA_004027555.1 Craseonycteris thonglongyai | reverse complement strand
CCTGCCCTGTGCAGCCCCGCGCCCACCTGTGGAATGAAACTATGTGGAAAAACCAATGCTGTGCAACTATGGAGACCGTTCTGGGCTCTCCCTCTTCTCTTTGTCTGTCTGTCTGTCTGTCTGTCTGTCTCTCTCTCTCTCTCTCTCTCTCTCTCTGTCAAAAACAATAAAAAGGGGAAGCCGGGATGGCTCAGTGGGTTAAGCGCTCACTTTGCAGCCCTGGGGAACGAGGATTGAATCCCGGCCCCGGCCCGTGCGGACCCATGTACTGGGGAGTGCCCCCAGTTCAGTTCTCACTGGAGCAAGACCCTGGCCCAGTTCCTGCCCTGTGCAGCCCCAAGCCCACCTGTGGAATGAAACTACGTATGTGGAAAAACCAATGATGTACAACTATGGAGACTGTTCGGGGCCTTCCCCCTTCTCTCTGTCTCTGTCTCTGTCTCTCTCTGTCTCTGTCTCTCTCTCTCTCTCTGTCAAAAACAATAAAAATAAATATTTTAAAACAATAAAAAATAAATCTTAAAAAAAAAAAACCAACAACGCTACAGGCTCTGAAAAACAGGTCCTTAAAAGGACCCAGGGCTACTGGGAGCACCTTTGTATCCCGTTTCTAGTACCCAAAGGTGACTACTTAGTGCTTAACTTGGGCATAAATCCCGGTGGTTTTGTTTTTAAAAAGATTATTCTTGTACCTTTATCACTTTGAACTTAAAAACAAAAAGTTTGTCTTCTTTAAAAATGCTGTTAATAAGACTAACCTTTTCTACAGCTCAATTAGTGCAAATTAATGAGAAAACCATGTATTTATGAAGCGGTCCATGGCATAATAAAATAATTTAATTTTAGGCTTCTATGCTGAAGTTAAGTTTTTGAGATACAGTTTCAAAGAGCCATTCTGGGGCACCTCAGATTTGATTATCCAGTCTCTCTGAGCCTTAATTTTCTGTATCCACAAAGTGAAAATAATAGGCTTATCCTATAAATCAGAGGAATGTAGAGGTACTCAGTTTGTTGACTTCATTGACTAAGCCTTTATCCAAATGCAAACTTCTGTCGCTGCTATCATTAATAATTGCGATGATAAATAATGACTAAGGCTGTGATCCTTGGTATGGGTTTGTGAAGCCAATGGGCTCATTCCCTGCTTATGTCTGGATGTTTCTTTCCCTGTGACCACCTCATTCGTAATGGAACTCCTGCAAAGCAGTATCTCTCAAATGGTAATGTGTATCTGGGTCTCCAGGAGATCTTGTTGAAATGCATATTTGGGTTTACTAGCCCCTGGGTAAGGACTGAGAGTCTGAATTTTTAGAGGATTTCTAGATGATGATGCAGTTGCTACTGGTCAAGACCCTCATGTTCAGTAGCAAGCCTCTGGATCAGGGGTCCCCGGCCCCAGACCATGGACCACTACCGGTCCATGGCCTGTTAGGAACTGGGCTGCATAGCAGGAGGTGAGCAGCAGGTGAGTGAGCAGTGGTGGCATTAGATTCACATAGGAGCACAAATTCTATTGTGAACTGCGCATGTGAGGGATCTAGGTTGCGCACTTTTTATGAGAATCTAATGCCTAATGATCTGAGGTAGAGCAGAGACAGTGATGCTAGCACTGCAAAGCAGCTGCAAACACAGATTAACATTTGCGGAGAGGTTTGACTACACAGAGACCACAATAAATCAATTGTTTGCACACTCCTATCGAAACCCTATCAGTGAGTGGCAAATGACAATTATATATTATTATGCAATGTAATAATAATAGAAATAAAGTGGACAATAAATATAATGTGCTTGAATCATCCCAAAACCATGTCTCTCACCCCCAGTCTCTTGTGCCAAAATTGTTGGAGACCACTGCTCTAGATTACCTCTGAAAGCCTCCTCAAGGGACCTTTCTGTGTCATCCACCTTTACCTGAGAAAAACTAACTCATCCTCTGTGTGCCAAAAGTGCCCATACCAGGAAGTCTGCTTCATCCCGCTGTGACACCCCTTGGCTGCTGCCACACCCAAGAGGCAGCTTTGTAATGTTCTCCGGTGTGTTTGTTTCCTTCTACCTTGAGATCTAATGCTTGGCCATGAAGGTATCTTAGAAGCTTGGTCAGTTCATGCAGCCTACTTAAATCAGTCTTTGGCACTGACCTGAGCCAGTTTAGTTCACAATAAAAACTGACTTCTAAGCACAAATGCACTTACCCAATTTCTGAAAGCTACATGCAGCTCAATCAGTGCAAGTATAGAAACAACAACAATAATAACTATTGTTCATTGAATCAGGAACCATACATGTAATAAACTTCTAAGTGCTTTACCAACTCCAACCCTGTGGCAACTGAAAGTGTGGGCCCAGGATCAGCAGGAATCTAAGGCCCCACCTGAGACCTCATGAATTAGAATCTGCATTATTTTTGCAAGAGTCCCAGTTCAAAATAACTGGGTTCAAGTCTTAACTATGCCACTTGCTAATCCTACAACTTAAATCCTTTCTCCCCTGCCTTTCATCTTCAATTCCCTGGTCTCATTCAGTTTCAAGGTCAATTTAAAATGACCCCAAGTTCCCTCCATTGATAAAAATATTTGAGAGTTCCGTTAGTGCCCAGGATTGGTGGTCAAGACTCACTCAGAGTGGCCAGAGGGAAGTTCCAATTTCTGACTGTCCTTTCAGGGAGAGCACAGACTGGCTAGTTGGGTCCCTTCAGGTGAAGAGATTACAGAGTAATTAGATATGACCTACCAGCTGTCAGAGAATAGAATCTTTTTTATTTATATATTTATATTTGTAACTGTAGACAAAAAGGATGTCACCCTGAAAGAAGTAACAGACCAGTAAGTAATGGGGCCTTTGACAGAGTGAAGGAGCCACATGCCTAATGTGTGTTAATGACCTCTTTCCCCTCTTTGCCAACTTTCATGTGCTTATAAACAAGTAAATATTAATGCACTCCCACTGCATATGACAACCTGCCCAAAGTTCATGTGGAAGCATGCAGGCCTTCCATTAATGGCCAAGCCACTATGCTGATTATTTTATGTATGTTTCATATAATCCCCAAAATAACCTGGTAAAGTAGGATTATGATTTCCATTCCAAAGATGAGGAAGTTGAGACTTAGAGGCTATTAAGGGGTACCCCTGTTTTAGAAGGCGTTTAGGGAACCTAATGGTGATCCTACCACCCTCAGAGGTTTGCTGAAGTATTCCTTCCAGGCATGTATGGTACCTTACCTGTGAGAAGTTTAGGAAAATTGGTTTTCTCGATCTTTTCATATCTTCAATTATGTTTTATATTCCTTCCAGCTGAGAGTTCATACGAAGCTGAGCAGATGGCCTGGTTTGCTCTGAAAGATTAATTATAGGGTTGAGCAACTAGAGAGTGGCTGAGCAGGAATTTAAGCTTGGGTCCATCCCACTTCAGAGCCCGGGCACCTGAGCACTCTCCTGTATTATATCTGTAGCCCAGGACACCTCCTTTACAACCTTCTTACCCCATGCCTCTGGTAGGAGGCACATGAATGAAGGTGCCTGTGGCTCTCAAGTGTGCAGCCCTGGTTTGCATGGTGACAGTTGACAGCAGTCCATAGCAGGGTCACAGATACCAGATGTTGGAGAACCTGGACTGTCCATGTTCAGTTGTGGGTGCCAGCACCTCCTTTGTGTCTGCTGCTCAGGCTTACTTGAGAGAGGCCAACAGCTATTTTTTCAGGTTCTGTGACTGTTTTATACCAAATCAGAAAGGAATTGACCTTAAGAAAGAACTGTGAGATATCTTTTCCAGATGTGTAAAATCCCATGTGCATTTTCTTTACACATTTTATTGGGCTGCCCTATACCCTTCTCTCACCTCCACTGTCACCATAGACATCACCTCATAAGGCCATATGGCCTTTCTCTCCCAACCTAGATGTTAGCCTACAAATGGTTTTGTAAGGATTCCTCTTGGCTGTCATAGCGAGGACAGTCCAGAGACTGCTGTAGACATTCATACAGGTAGGGGTTGAGGGAAAGCAATTAAATGGGCTAGAAGGGACCAGTTCTTGAGACACCAGGTGCATGAGTGGATGCAAACTCAGCCCAGGACATAACAAAGGCCTCCAAGATTTTGGACCTGGGGAAATAAGGTGGTATTATATTTAAAAAAAAAAAAAAGTGAAAAGTAGGATCTAGTTTGCATATCTTGATTTTAAGATGCCAGGATGTTCAAGTAGACACTCCCAAGAGAAGAATCAGAACTGAATCTGAGTGAGAGGTCAGAATTGTATTGACACATTTGCAAGTCACCTGCTGAGCTGTGGTGATTAGTTATAGCTTAAGACGAGCTTTTCTAGGAGGAGATACGAGCAGAGAACTGAGACTTGTAGAGTTCAGACTGATGAGCTGCAGGGAGGCCCAGAAACCACTGCCATGGCTGGAGAGTAAGAGAAAAGCCAAAAGCATGCAGTGTCCTGAGCCAGGACTTTAGGAAGGTCCATTGTATTGGGCTTAGAATTGTAGATTACCAGGCTCCCTCTACAATCTATGTTGATTTAAATGCACCAAGTCATAATGTCTTCAAATCTAATATTAGCCACTTCTGTATAGCTATTTTTTTTTCTGTTAAAGGTGGATTTGAGTTTGTAAGTTAAAGATCTTCTACTTATATTATCAAACATAGTAAAAAAGTCATTAACTGATTATTAAATACAAAACAATTTTTGTACAGCCTTTACTCACTTCTAGATTAGGTAAACATTTCATAGGTTGAATTCACATGGTAAGTACTGAATGAATACTTGAATTGAAATGGAATTTGGTCAACAACGGGACACTGTTCCAGGTTTTGGTCCTATTTTAGTTAAAAAGGGGAAATGAACAGTTTTGAGTTTGTACATAAATTCAACTCTGGTGCCCAAAGTATAAGAAATGATGAAGGCCATGGACTTCAGAGTCAAATGGTCAGAATCCTAGCCTCACTTCTTAGCTAAAAATGTTTATTCAAGTTACTTAACCTCTCTGAGTTTCCTCAGCTCAGAGAATGGAATACTGATCACATTTAGGTTTCAGAAGTGCTAGTAAGACTAAAGGGCATTCTTAAATAAAATGTTAGCAAATAATACTATCAGTACCATTATTAGTGCCTTTTATGGGAAAAAAGAATTCCAGGTACATATGTGTTTTTCTTATTAAGTGATTTGACCTACCCAGAGTCTGGTTCAGTTCATTTCTGCAATATGTTCTAAATCAGAAATAACATGTGCCAGTTTTCTCTTAAGTCATAGAGCTGTTTTAATTGATACTCATATCATCAAGCATTGAAAATGTGATTACAATACCAAACAACAATAAAGAGTGCATGTGCAACATGAATTTTAAATATCTATTTTTTAAAAACATAATGTAAAAAAATACAGTGTGTTTGTTGTGATTGAAGTCATGGTTACAGTCATATCCCAGTTTGCCATCTGTTCTTGTGCCACATACAGGCGCAAGTTAGGGCCAGAATTGAGAATAGACAATAAATGTCTGTTGGTCTTGTATAAAGCTCTTCTCAGTTAGACTGTACTTAAACATGTAATATATTCATATTAATGTAAAAATGAATGTACATTTAAACATGTGAAAATCAATCCAAGTAATATACCATATTAATAGGATAATGTATAACAAGCACATGATCATCCCAAAAGACACAGAGAAAGCATTTGACAAAATTCAATACCCTTTCATGATAAAATACACTAAAAAAGAATAGAAGAGAATATCCCCAACCTGAAAAAGTGCATTTATGAAAAACCCACAGCTAACATAATGAATAATAGGGGAAGACTGAAAGCTTTCCACCTAAAATTAGGAACCAGACAAAGATATCCATTCTCAGCACTTCTGTTCAACATTTACTGAAGATTCTATTCAGGGGAATTAAGCAAAAGAAATAAATAAAAGGTATCTAGAATGGAAAGGACGAAGTAAAACTATCTCTAGTATTATATAATATGATCTCATATGTAGAAAATCCTAAGGAGTACACTAAAGCACTATTAAAACTATGAAATGAGTTCACTAAGGTTGCAGAATACAAGCTCAGTTGTAATTCTGTACACTAACCATGATTAATCTGAAAGTGAAGTTAAAAAACTATCCTGTTCACAAGAGCATCAAAAAGAATAAAATACTTAGGAGTAAATTTAACAAATGATGTCCAAGACTTGTATACTAAAAACTACAAAACATTGTTGAAAGTAATTTTGAAAGACCTAAGTAATTGGAAAGACATCCTGCATTTGTGGGTTAAAAAGCTAAATGTTAACATGGCAATACTCCCCGAAGTGATCTACTGATTCAGTACAATCCCTATCAAAATTCCAGCTACTTTTTTTGCGTAAATCAACAAGCCTATTCTAAAATTCATGCGGGGGCAGGGGGGCAGTTTGGGTCTCATCCCCTGGTTTGGCCCCTGGCTTGACAGGGCATGCCTCCCATGTGGGAGGCCCCCAGCCCAGTTCTGGCCCTGTGTGCCCCCCCACCCCACCCCTTCCCGCTTACCTATGTGGAGCTAAACCATGTCGAAAACTGATGACCCACAACTGTGGAGACTGCTCTGGGCCTTCCCCCGCCTCTCTGTCTCTGTCTCTTTCTGTCTGTCAAAATCAATAAAATAAATCATTAAAAAAATTAATTCACCAGAAATTTTCTAAAAATAAATTTTCACAAGAGAATAATTACAATTTTCAGTGGGTTTTATGAACTTTGCTCCACAAATAATGAGGAAGGATCGCAGATTGTAGAGCTACTGGGTCTTTAATCCATTGTAGAGTTGCCCATGCTATAGAGAGGAAGGTGTGATGGTGACTTATATCTGAGAGTTGGGGCAATGTGGCATGGAAAGGGGAAGAAGGAAATTACGAGGGAAGGTCAGCAAGAATGAGAAAAAGTGGGAAATAGGTTTTTCTAGTTTTATTGAGATATAATTGGCATGTATCACTGTATGAGTTTAAGGTGTACAGTATAATGCTTTGACTTACATATATTGTAAATTGATGGCCACAATAAGTTCAGTTAGCATCTATCATCTCATGTACATACAATAAATATTTATTTATTTATTTATTTTTTAATTGTTTTTTGACAGAGAGAGAGAGAGAGATACAGAGACAGAGAGAGAACTGAACAGAGATACAATAAAAAGGAAAAGCAAAAAAGAAAAGGATTCTTTTCCCAGTAATGAGAACTCTAAGGTTTTACTCTCTAAACAACTTTCATATGTATCATACAGTAGTGTCAACTATAGACATCATGTTGTATATTACATCCCTAATACTTGTTTATCTTATAACTGGAAGTTTGTACCTTTTGACCACTTTCCTCCCAATTCCCCCTCCCCCCACTCCCTGCCTGTCAGAACCACAAATCTGATTTACTTTTCTGAGTTTGTTTCTTTAACAGCCACTAAAGTGTGGAACTTGGACAGAAAATTATGTCCCAAGAAGATTTCTAGGATGTTTTTTTGTGATGCATGATAAATATTCCCTGAGTAATCCTGCTTTCAGAAAGCCTACACTAAAGGTCTATATTATGTTTCAGCATTTCTAACATTAGATTTGTTTCCTTGAGTGTGGTGTCATGCTTATACTGAGAAACATGGGCCACTACATTGGTTAGGATTATACTGACCAGGCTTCTTTTTCTTCTTTTATTCAATTTTCTTAGGTCTCTTTTATTGCTGTTTCCCACCAGTCACTAGACTCTTCTTTCATTGTAACAGCCCATGATTCATATCTCAAGACATATTATAAGCTTATAATATCTTACATTATTTACATATTTTATTACATGATCTCTTTTCTTACATAGTAAATGTTTTTTGTAAGATTTCAGAGTTATTTTCTTCACAGAGTGTTATACTTTGAAATAGTGTCTTAGAGTTAGTCGGTTACTTCTGGGAAGACTTTTTATACATGGCTAATTCCATTCTACATAAATTATCAGTACGCAGAAATTGCAGTCTGCCTCTTTCATCAGGCCACACTCTGACTCAATTTTCAAGAAATTCAGTCACTTTCTAAACTACCCAAAGAGTTGAAAAGTGAGAACATGTAGGCCATAGAGATTTGAGCCCCTTACTTATTTTTAAATTATTTTCAAATATGAGCTTAGAGAGAACCAAATATAATTTGGTAGTCCTTGCTTTTATGCTGCAGTCATTTTTTTGTAGCTTGTTCCAAAAGATCTATAAAAATGGTTAGAATAAATCATTGTACTCCTTGCTCACCTGCTCACCTTTTAGATTCAAAGAGAAATGATACTCTAGTTTTTATACAGAAGACAAAACAGAAGGTTCTGACAGGAAAACAAGTTCAGGTTTACATCAGTGCAAAGCAGTATAGCTCAAACTTTAAAGCTTTCACCTCACAATTTTTTTTACATTGTCACTAAAAGCATTTCTCCAAAAAGTGTGCAACTTACTTTATTAAATAGTGGATACCCAAGAACTTTTCCTGAGTTATGCCTTAAGGGTGGTGGGCTTCTTGGGAGAAGATGAGTGAGGGGAGAACATCAGAGCCCAGACCATCAACAGAGATGCCCTGTCAACACGGTGATCTAAGTAAGAACTAAGAGCTCCCAAGACAGAGCTGGTTCTGGTTTTATCTCCCACATCCTTACTGGTTTGTTAATTCAAACAGATTGTGTGGCCTGAGTTTTGGATTAGAAGACATGGTCACCATATTTACAGAGGAAGGAACCAGGGAATGTAGACTATCCTTTAGTTAATAATGTCCATGATGAAGGGGAGACTAGAGAGGATTTGGAGTTTAAGGGAGAAGGGAAGTTTTACTGATTTATTTTTAAGGATAAGGGAAATTGGATGTGTGTGTAGGCAAAGCAGAGTCAGTAGAACAACAGGGACTGAAGGTGGGGAAAACCACTGAGACAAGTTGAATAGCCTTAATCACAAACATACATGGGCCTTGTTGAGAAGGGGGCGCACACCATTCTCAGAGAAGAAGGAGAAAATGGAAGAAATAGAGGCATTTGAACTAGTTAGAGGAGATCCAGACACTTATCCATTATCACTGTGTAATAAGTTAAAAAATGATTAAACAAATGTAAAGAAAATAAAAGTGGGTTTGGGAGGATAAGATGAATAGAAAAGCTATACTGCTGAGGCAAAGGTGACAATGAGTTATTTAGGGAAAAATAAATAAATTCATGTCCAGTTGAAGCTGCCTTGGGAAGCTACCTAAAGTTAGATAACACAAATCAGCAAGGATCCCATCTCTAAGTTACTTAATTGTTGGTGTCATATAGCATCCCAGAAACCAAGTACAAATAGTTGAGTTTGCATAGGTTTGAGGATTGGGAAGTGCATGTGGTAGAACATCCTGGTGACTTTGAGAGAATTCTGGGAGTTGGTGGGTGTCCTGTTAAAATTCTGACCATGCACCCAGACCAAGGCCAAGGAACTGGAAGTCTCTTGAGGACAGAGAAGGTTTAGTTAATAGAAAGGGTAGAGGGGAAAAGGAGGTCAATTCAGGGATCATGAACTCAGAGTTTAATAATGCAGCAATAGAGTTTAATAATGCAACTTTGGAATTATTTCAAAGTTTTTGACAATAGAGCTTTAAAAAAGAAATAGAGTCAAGATATTGAGGTCTAACTGTTTAGGAAGTTTTCCTTATGAACTTCACTGTTGTCCAGTGCCCAGGCCAATCACTGGTGAGGAGTACAGTGACATCAGAAGACAGATGGGTTTTATTCTGTCAAAGGGTCAATAGGGGTATTTTAAGGAATCAGGAATGTAAGAAAGATTCTGGGAAAGCAGAATGTGGTCCCCACAGGAAGCACCGTGAGAAGACTGAAGGAGGGCTGGCCAGGGAGGCACTGCCGGGAAGAAAAAGATGTGAACTGGGTTTGAAAGCGAGAACAGTTTGGCCTTCAGGGCAGCATTTTCTGAAGTGGTTCCAAGCAACACTAGTTACACAGACTAGCATAGTAGGTGTTATATAAAGTACGACTCTGGAGAAACACTGGGTTAAGCAATGTAAATGCCAGACCCCTTATAGTCTTTAATGGTATACCCACATCCCCCATGTATTCCCAGGAAGAATTTGTGACATGAATATCATGAATATATGACATTTGTTCAACTTAGTTGGCCATGAAACTGATCATACTTTGGAAAATTATGTTCTAGGTCTCATCATAAATTTTCAGATCTTTGATTGACTGGATGAATCATTGTAGACAAATGAATGATATAGGTAGAAAGTTAAGAGACAAATTGAGGGGGTAGTGGTCAAAATAAAGTGAATTTGTGCTAAGGGAATAATATTGAATCTACAAATGCCTTTGGTACTTTCATCTAATGCACTTTCCAGTTTGTCTCCCACTGCCATCTTCTTACTATTAGTTGTGGAGCAGGGAATAAGATTTATTTATTTTACTTATTTAGGTATATCTCCTTATTATCTATTTATCCCTTACTTTTATAGGTAGTTCTGTTCCTGAAAACCCCAAGTGGATCTCAGTGGACTCAGAGTTTTGAGGGTGGGATGTTGGCTGAGTAGACCATGAAGTTTTGCAACCATATGCAGAGATTCCCCAGTCTCCTACATGTTTACACACAATGTACATATTCATGCACATGCCTCTTCTCCCTCAAACCTTCTTTCCTCTTCTCTTTCTATTGCTATGTCCGCACACACCATCATTTCTTTTCACTCTGATGGGCAGCACTGGAGGATGAAAAAGCAAATGGTACACTTTACTTCTCTACTACTCTGCAAAGTGTTGTAGTGAACTGGCTAGGGAACAGTGCATTCGATCAAATTCTGCTTCTGAAAGTGGAAAACTAAACCCTCCTTCACCCTATGGGGGGCAGAATGGAGCAAGCAAGGCAAATATTAGGTCTCTATAACAAGAAAGATAGTACAAAAATATTCACCAAGCAGAAAATATTCTTAAAAAACACAAGATTTTAAATGTCTCTCAAGTAAAGATCTGTTGTAAAGGACACCAAACCTTGGTATGACCATGACTTGTGTGGCTTTATTTCAGAACGCCAACCAGGCACTTCTGTGGCCAATTCCAGTGCCCTCCCTTCAAGTTCAGCTGGGATCAGCAAGGAACTGATCGATCTGCAGCCCCTCATCCAGTTCCCAGAGGAAGTTGCCAGCATCCTGATGGAGCAGGAACAGAATATTTACCGAAGGGTCTTGCCAATTGATTATCTTTGCTTCTTGACCCGGAACTTGGGCACTCCAGAATGCCAGAGGTCTCTTCCCTGCCTCAAAGCATCCATCTCAGCCTCAATTCTTACCTCCCAGAATGGAGAGCACAATGCCCTTGAAGATCTTGTAATGAGATTTAATGAGGTAAGAAGCCTCTTTGAGATGTTTTTGTAATTGAATCACTAGTGATTTTTTAAGCATATTTCTCCTTTTAGGTTTATCTGTTATTGATACCTCATCTACATGTCTGTCTTGCCACTTCAATGATGGCTGCTGTCTTTCCATGAATTGAGATAAACAACACATTGTCATCCTCTCCTCACTTCAATCTGTCCTTCAGCCTAATTGCTCCTATTACCATCCACTGTCACTACAGAGTCCACACATCATCTCCTTTTGGACAACCAGTTCCCACCTTTTCTCCCCTCCCTTGCCAGAATATTCTCCTAGTGCCCATTTTCAAATATGCTCCCCACCTTGTTCCTAAAGGTGCTTTTAAGACTAAATATCTCAACTTTGGTTTTTGACAACATGAGCTTAGCCATGGGATCTGTCTTACCCACCC
>PVKE010047899.1:0-11768 GCA_004027555.1 Craseonycteris thonglongyai | reverse complement strand
TTATTTAAAACCACTTATGTAAAAAAAAAAAAAAAAAAGCTCTTATTGTAAAATGGGCAGAAGACCTGAACAGACACTTCTCCCATGAAGACATACAAATAGCCAACAGATACATGAAAAAAATGCTCAACTTCACTAACAGTTCAGGAAATACAAATTAAAACCACAATGAAGTAGCACCTCACACCTGTTAGAATGGCTATAATCAACAAGACAAGGGATAACAAGTGCTGGATTGGCTGTGGAGAAAAAGGAACCCTCAGACACTGATGGTGGGAATGTAAATTGATACAACCGATCAATGAAGGCAATATGGAGGTACCTGAAAAAATTAAGAATAAAATTACCATATGATGCAGAAATCCCTCTTCTGGATATCTGCCCCCCAAATTTAAAAAACTTAGTTTGCAAAGATTTAGTACCCTAATGTTCATCATAATACTGTTCACGGTGCCCAAGTCATAGAAACAATCAACATGTCCTTCAATAGATGACTGGATAAAGAAGTTGTGGTACATTCACACAATGGAATGCCATTCAGTGATAAGAAAAGATGAAATACAGTCATTTGCAACAACATAGATGGACCTTGAGACTATCATATTAAGCAAAATATGTCAGATTGAAAAAACTCAAGAAACATACGACTTCACTTATAGGTGGAAATACAACACTGAACGTGACAAAGAAACAAGAACTCACAGGCACAGTCAATAATTTAGTGGTTACTTGAGGGGAAGAAGGGAGGCAGGTAGGGAAGTAGGAAGTGGGCATCAAATATATGGTGATGGACAAAGAACTGACTCTGGGTGGTGAGCACATAAGGCAATACATAGACAATGGGACCTAACTTTTACCAGCCAACGTCACCCCAATAAATTTTACAATTAAAAAACATAGGGGATGGGGAAGCCAGGATGGGTTAGTGGGTTAAGTGCTCAGTTTGCAGCACCAGGGACCGGGGATCAAATCCCAGCCCTGGCCCACGTGGAACCATATGCTGAACTGGGAGCTCCCCCATTTCAGTTTTCTCTCTGTCTCTGTCTCTCTCTCTGTCAAAAATAAATAAATAAATAAAAATATATTAAAATAAAAAACAACAGAGGAGATGCTGGGATAGCTCAGTGGCTGAGCACTTGTCTTGCAATTCCGAGGTCCAGGGTTCAATTCCTGGCCCCAGTCCATACAAACCCACATGCTGAACTGTGATGCAACTGGTAACCACTGAGATGGCTTGGTGGCAAAAGTTCTCGCCTCCCATGCAAGAGGCCCCCAGTTTGGTTCTCACTCCACATGGCCCCACATCCACCTGTGTGGAATGAAACCATGTCACAACTAATAATGTAAAATTATGGTAGCTCTGAGCTCTTTATCAAAAAAAAAAAAGAAATAAAAAAGAAAAAGAAAACTTGCTGGGGATGAGAGAAGAGATATTTGTTCATGTGTAATTGTGTGTATGTGTTCTCTACATTTATATCTTATCTATATTTGTTCTATTTTCAAGAAAAGAAATGGAGGCACAACACAATGTCTTCAATATGTTCAGTGACTAACTTTTCCAGAATCACATCAGAGAAAATATCTAGTTGCATATATATTTCTAATAAATAAAATTATGTTTAAAATTCTGAAGATTAAAACCATATATTTCAGGGGATGCCAGGATCGCTCAACAGGATGAGTACTTGCCTTTTAACCACAAGGTCCGGGGTAGAATCCTGGCCCTGATTCCTGCAAACCCATATGCTGAACTGTGGCACAACTGATAAAGGCCAAGCTCTGCAGCATAGGTTCTCCCCTCCTATGTGGGAGGACCCCAGTTCAGTTCCCACCCCGTGCAACCCCACATGCTCCTGTGTGGAATGAAGTTATGTCACAATTAATGATGCACAACTATGGAGACTGCTCTGGCAGACCCCTCGTCTCTCTCTCTCTCTCTCTCTCTCTCTCTCTCTCTCTCTCTCTCTCACCTTCTATCAAAAAATAAAATAAATCTTAATATATATATATATTTCAATCAAAGGTACAATTAATTTGAGAAGTTAAAAATGAATGAATTAAACACTTCTCCATATCTCTCTACCCATTCCAATTAAAGAAAAACATTTCTAGAGATGTAGGACCACATTATTCTAAGAGGTTCTAAATAGAAGGGATAGTCTGTGTTATGAGATTTCATAAAAAACATCCCCCACCCCCTAGGTAGCCAAAATAATATCATAATAAATGTTGAAATAATAGCTGCTTGAATTTTTTAAATAATCATGTCAAACAAAACAAAACTGTTTCATCATTTAAAAGTTGATCCAAACCTAGTAGGAAATAGTGTGTTGCTCTGAGGATACAATGTGACCCACACAAGTACAATTTCTTTCAAGAGGCTGCTTTAAGAACATATATAAATGTTATTGGAAATTTCTTCATGCACAATTTAGATCTTTCTTCTAATAGAAAAATTAAACTTTTATATGCACTGTACATAAACAGGAGTAACATTTTTTAAGCTAATAGAAACAAACATTTGAGTACTAAAATGCTTTATCTCCAATATTTATAGCATTTTTAATAATGGACTCATACCTTACAGATTTTACAACTGAAAATATAAAAATCAAGCACTGAATAAAACCAGATTAAAGTACATAATTAAGAAGTTTTTCATATTTTAAATATATATAAAAATTTCACACAGAACATCATTTTAGTAATTCCTACAGAGCAGCAATCCTCTCATAAAAAGAATAAAAAATGTCGATCATCTGAATGTTTCAGTATACACTAGATAGACTTACAATATTTGAACTTTCTGTTTTATCTTTCTTTAGTAATTATATAAAGAGAAAAGATTGCTTTTAGTTTATAATAACTCCCAGAAATTTAAAGCATGCATAACATTATACAAACCTCCAGAGTTTCCCCATGTATAAGCTAGTTTTGGTCAAAATTTGTTTGCATTATACACTGCCCAAATTCTAATTTTTTATATTTTATATTCTGTAATGTTCAAGATGCTTTAAATTATTTTTGGAATGAGGTTGGTTATAAATAAATAAAACCCTGAGCACGATATTCATTAAGTAACCAGTAAACACTAAAAAACAAATTACCTAAATTCTTCTCCTGACTTAAAAGGTTGTAAATATTGGCAGCTCTGCTGGTTAAATAGCTTGAGCTTTCTTGCTGGGCGATACTGATAAGAAGGGAAAACTATTATATCATTGGGGAAAAAATGCATTAGGTTAAGCAATAATGACTTGAAATGCATTTGTTCAGACAGTTTAGAAATATTTTTCATATTATGCTAATAGAAGCAGAATGTGGTAAATCAGGAAGTTCAGCAGGGACAGGGGGAAAAATGGAAAAATCAATGATGACTGCCGAGTGTTCAGATGCTGATGATCCCAGAAGTGTGGTAAGCTGTATGCACAGATGGAGTCAACCTGTTGAAACGGACAACTGTTGAGTCTGAGACACTTGGGCCCCAGTACCAATTCTTTTAAGTATAAACACCACTCCGCTTTATATTAACAGTGTTATAAATAATTAGAAAACCTACATGAGGACTACTCATGAACCAAGAAACAAATATTTATCAAGCTCCACCATCGGGTAACTTGGTAGAGTTTGGCAGGTGAATAGTCAACAAATGGTCAAGTTACAAGGTAATGGTCTGAAGTTGTAAAACAATTTGACTGCATTATGCCTTCAAACTAAAAAAAAAATCATTGGGAGCTCTTTGTTTTGCCATTTTGCCTAATCTGCTCTATTTGATAGCCACTGTGCATGGATGGATGCAGCGAAACAGAGAACCACAGAACTCATTGCCATTGTCCTTGATTGTTTTTACTCCTTAACCAGAGGGTTAGTATAAAGACAAAGGGAGTGAGCAGTCCTTGGGTTTTGCTTTAACTTGAAAATATTGATTCTGGTGGAAAATATCAGAGTTAAGATGTTATTTTTATCTTCTTCCAAAATCCTACTGAAATTCGAGGAGACAATTCAAAATGTATAAATCTATAACAGTTCTGAAAAAAAAAAAGATTGGGTCTAAGGCTTGACTAGGTCTCAATGAGCAACTTTCTTAGATGGATAACTTACTGAAAGAGAGAAATGAAGTGAGATAGATTGATGTTTTAAACAAAGCAGGGGAAACTAAGACTTAAAATATTTCAAGTCAAAGCCTGTAAGGAGGTAGCTCTTCTTTATAACAAAGGCCAAGAGATGCAGAGTAAATATAGAAAGTGGTGCAGAAAAATGAGGTAAGCATGTCTGAGGAATTTCCGTGTCATTCAACACCATTATCCAGTATTGGCTGAGTGAGATTTCCTCTACTTTCTAAAATTAGAAAACTGCTCTATAAATAAATTTAATGACTTGAATAGGGAGGGCTGAGACTTAAGCCATTCCCATTTTGTGAGCTTTCTAACATATTTTCTCCCATTAGCACCTTCTGCTCTTGCACTGACACCAGTGAGGTCACTAACCCGCCTGGTCAGCCCTCATTTGGAGTGGACAGATCAAAACTTACATAATGACAGAGACTGACATTACTTAATATGCATTCATATTTCCTTCACAAATTAAAAATTACTGAACACATTGAGAAAATTAACAACATGATGCACAGAAACCAAAATGAACCAAGAGAAGAACAGCCAACAACCCTGAGTCAATAAGATATTGTAAAGAATAGAAAAGAACTTTATTATATATTCTCATCATTGATTTGAGGAGCTGTTGCATCTAAACCAGAACATGGTGTTATAATAAAGAGAAATCTAAGAATAAAGAGTTTTTGAAGCTTAAAGATCTGTAAGAAACTAGGAAATCTCATTTTTATACTGAAAGAAAAGGTAAATGAGCAGAAACTCTAGGAAAAGGGTTAACAAATGCAGAGAACTGATCCAGGGTGCCAATATCTATCTCATAATAGTTTTAAGAGAAGGAATAGAAAATGTAAAGACTGAGAAACAATCTAATAGAAAATAGGGAAAAAAAATATCTCAGAACAGAAAGACAATGCTCTTCAAAATGAAGTGGCTGTTACATGGGTAAATGTTCAGTGAGACGTACACACACTCATAGCTCAATGAAATGTCAATCTCCAAGGATTCGGAGATTATAAAAGCTTACAGAAGAAAACTCTGCCTATCTACAAAGGAATGAGAATCAATTTGGCATTATAATTTTTATTAGCAATGTTGAACATCATAAGACAAGAAAGTAATGTCTTCCAAATTCTGAGGGAAAATAGTTTTGAACTTCAAAATCCACTTTCAGTCTTACTATTAATATTAATTAATATTAATGATGGCAAAGAAATGGCATTTGAGATATACAAGAACTCAAAACTTTCACTTTCTAAATACCATCTGAAACAATGTTGATGGATGTTCAAAAGAAAAAAAAAGGGAAAAATAAAGAGATAATCTAAGTATGGAAGCAGGAAACAGAAAGTAAAATATAACAAGCACAACTAAACAATACTGAACTAAGAGTAAGAGAAAACAAAAAACAGAAATTCTGAGACAACAGTTATGGGGCAGTACTAAAAAAATTATCGGTGCATATTAGAACAGTAACCAGATAACATCAAGGAAGAAAGCTGACTCTGGGTGGTGAACAGATATTGTAACACACAGATGAAGTACTGTAGAACTATACACCTGTAGCCTATGTAATCTTTACTAATCAATGTCACCCTAATAAATTTAACAATAAAAAAAATCTTCTCACTTTAACAATAGTCCGTGATTAAGAAATGAGTAATCTTTTTTTTTTCAGTTTTTTACATTCCATATGTATTTTTTTTATTGTTTTTGACAGAGACAGAGAGAGAGACAGAGAGAGAGACAGAGAGAGAGAGACACAGAGAGACAGAGAGAGACAGAGAGAGAACTGAACTGGGGGAGCTCCCAGTTCAGCATATGGGTCCGCACGGGCCGGGGCTGGGATTCGATCCTCGGTCCCCGGCGCTGCAAAGTGAGCTCTTAACCCACTGAGCCATCCGGACTTCCCCAAAATGAGTAATCTTAGTGATAAGGTGGAAACACGCTATTGTTTTTATTTCAGAATATAAAATGTCATTTTTAAATTCCAGGAAAAGCAAAATGGCAACTTGATATCAGAATATCAAGCAAATTAAGATAAATTTTGGTGGTGAAAAGCAGGTCTTCATTTAACCTCCACGTTTGAGAGGCACATCCTTTGAGAGATATGAGTAAAACTACATTTTCTTTCTATGGATCCAACGAAGGCCTTGACTCAGCATTACATAATATATGAGTAATCGTAATACTCAAATATGCTATTTACTGGATTTCAGCTTTATAAGTAATCTCTAATTATGGTTCAAAAAGAGCATGTAAAAATGTAAAAATACATGTACAGTCGATAGAAGAGACCATAAAGTTGATGAGGGTTTAAATAAATGTGTAAATATGTTTAATTACAGCAATTTTCTGAAAATCATTTTCCTATTCACACAATACCTTGAAAAAGCCCTTATTATACCTTTTAAGTATATATTGTTTTTCTTTTATGAGAACTGCATGTTTAATGGAATTTTCTGTGAATGAATCAAACATATAATGAGTATGGGTAAAAATCAACTGAATATTTTCTCAATGTGATTGTCAAACACCTTATAAATCTTCACGTTTGAAAGCCTGGGTCCTCCAGACTCTTTAGAAACTGCCACTCTGATCACAGGACAAAAATTGGTCCCACACAGAAAAATTCCACTTCTATAAAACTTACTAACAAGGTTTAAAATTATAGCATTTAGTAGACAAATTACACTTGTCAATAATTCTCATTTATTATCCCATACTTCAAAATAATTTCCTATGCAGTTTATTGACATGTTATTTTTGCGTACAATATTAGAAATATTATATTTATAGATACCACAATACAATACACACTTGCACATACATACCCACGCCTGCTTGAAATTTGCATATTTACTCCACAGTGTGGCAATATTTTAGTGCAAAAATTCTGAAATGGTAAACATTTTGACTACAAAAACTGTCAGTGCATGACAAGCCCAACTCAGCTCACTGCCATATGAAAAAATTAAGTGCAGGAGGCAATGAAAAACGACCAGTCATTTCTTTTCTCCCACCTGATACATATCTTATTTATTCTTCCTTGTAATGTGTGAAAGCTGCACTATGCCCTATTTTGTCTTCTGCCTCAATTAAAATGTAAATTTCTGCAGCCCGTCTCTATAATTCCAAACTGCTCTAGGCAAGGGGATTTAAACTGCTTTTAATAAAACCAACTACAGATGCTAAAATAAGATTTCTTTCCAAGTCTTTGAAATCTATATAGTATGTGTAAATGGTGTGCTGGTTCCTCTAGTTACGTCTCAGCTAAACACATTCAGATAAAAGGAAGGAAGACAATCGCTGGTGCATTTTAATATCACCACATATGCAAACCCATGGCTAGGGAACTGACCCTTCACTCTTTTTGGACAATTTCTAGCAATGATTCCTTTTCTTTTGTAAAAGATAAATGTTGGTCACACTTAGAATTTATAACCTCAAAATGCCACTGACTCTTTTGCCAGATACGATAACAAGTTGATAGGTGGATATAAACTTAAAGTCAAGTTTGCAAAAATAATTTTTGGGTTTTCATATTAGCCTCTTGGTTTAACTCTTCAATGTGTGCATTTCAGCCTCTTTTCCCATTATCTCTGTCTTGTGACCCCCTTTGACCTTCTTCCTGGGTAACTCCTAATGTCTCAAGTCTGATCTCTAGTGTGTTCTCCAGAAAACATTAGCTGGGACAGCCAGAGCAGCAGTGTGCCTCTTTCCCTCCCCCATCCCTCATTTTTCCGAATTGTTCTTTTACAGTTCTAGTGATACCCATATTAGAACAATCATTTAATTTATCATCCAGTCTATGACACTTTATAGAGGGAACACGGTACTCTCCAGATAGGAATGTAGAAAAATAAAGAGTAAACCAGGGCTCTCTCAGGCAAGCCACCATGGATAGACAATCCACCAGTTACATGGACAATCCCACATTCTTGTTGGATGGTCAAAAAATAAGATAAAAGTTGGACTGTGTCAATAGAAAAGGCATATCAAGTGACCTGGCTGACATTTGTGGTTGTTTGATGCCTCCAGTTCTTACAAAACCCATAGTCCAGTAATGTTGGAGAGGAGAAAGAGTTTCTTTTCTCTTGTCACAACTGCTCAACATTTAACAATGAATTTATGTTTTTCTAAGCCAGTGGTTCTCAACAGGGGGGTTATTTGTCCCCCGAGGGACATCTGGCAATGTAAGGAGACATTCTAGGTTATTACAATTTCGGAAGAAAATGGAAGGTGATCCTGGCATCGAGTGGGTAGAAGCCAGGAATAGGACAGCCCCTCAGAACAATTATCCAGACCCAAACGTTAACAGTGCCTTATGTTGAGAAATACTTCCCTAAGCCAGTGATATAGTGCATGGGTATGAAGGACAATGAACACAAACAGGAAATACATAGTGGTTAGATTTACAGCATCAACCTTGCAGCTCTGTGTGGAGAGAAACAAGCCTTTGGTGAGAATAGCTACTTCCACAACAATTCCTCAATTTGTTATCTTGGGCACTTCTCATCTTACTTGTTACTGAATGAACGGCTAAGAATGGAAGATGACTCTATGTCTATAATGTCCTTTAGGTATTTCACTATAGAAAAAAAAAAAAAAAAAGATAAGCAAGTAGCTGAACTGAGTTTTCCAGTTCCTTTCCCTTTTACATCCTTCTTCCCATCACTGCCAAGTTAGTCATCCAGAAGCACTACATTCTTAATTTCGGTGCCCTGCTCAAACACCTTCAGCAACTAAGTTCAAAGTGCTTAGTGATCGGCCTTCCTAAAGCTTCCTAGGAAAGCTCTTTATTGAGCATCTAACTTCAGTGGATTTTTTTCTAGTCTCTACCCTTCATATAAAATTCCCCACTTCTAACTCTGACATTTCCTGCCATTCAGTCCACTTTCTCTACCTCAGTCCTATTTTGACATAAAGACCTTGCTTAATTTTCACTTTTCTCAAACTACTCTCACCATCTTGCCTCTATATCTATTTACTTTATTACTCATTTACTGTACTAATTATCTACTGATGTGCATAATCTTAATCTTCCCATCAAAACAGTAAATACTTGAGGAAAACCATAAATTCACATTTTTTAATTGTCTCCAGTAACTTACTTATGGCAGGTGAATTATTCATAAAAATTTTCAGAAATATAATTCATTGATCAAATAGTACATTAATTGTAGCACTCCTACCCACATTTACTGGTATTCAATAAATATATGATGTTGATAGCACTTACTGAGATATAACTGTGACGAACTAATCTCATAATGAGGTCAGTTTTTGAAGACTACACTTTTCCTGATCTGAATGAAGGAAAAAGAAAAATAGTCCCACCAACCTATTGGGGAAAGAGTTTCAGAAGATATTAATTATTGTTGCCAATCATTTCATTACTGTTTAGATTCGATAAGAATGGGGAAAACTTCGGAGCAGGGTTCAAAGACTGAATTAAATGTAGGAGTCAGAGAAAGCTGGCAATTTAATACATGTAAGTAACAGAAAAGAACTGTTGAAAAGTCTTAAGTTTTGTTTAAATAGTGTTTCAAGTAATGTTTTTCAAAACTGAGTGTGCAAACATAAACTTGCAGGAACACAAGGTTTTATGTTTTATGGTTGCTTTGTTTTTTAGTTTTTATTGCAACTGGAATCTAAAATGATTTTTACCAGTATAAAGATACATTGTATAATGTGCTAAGATTTTTTTTGCAGTTACACATTTCTATGCACTAAGGCTTAAAATCCTTAATCTATATTTTTCAAAACTGAGAGAGCCTAAAAATTTCTTTCCCTAAAGAGGGGCTGAATAGACTCTCTTTGGAAAAACACCAACTTTTGATATATTTTCATGGACATTATTGCTCTATATGATTAAAAATAATAGCAGTATTTGTACTTTAAAACAATTAAAAGGTTTGTGACTTATTGATATAAAAATTAACTTAGCTTAGCCTTATTCAATAGGTAGATAGTCTTTGGTATGGCTTACTCCTTACTTTTCTTCACTTCATAAGTTACCTGTGATATGAGATAAACCAGATCATTTTCTCCACCAATTTAAGAAAATCTTAACCACCAAGGACTCATTTATTGTCAAGGGTGTGCATTCATTAATCAAAGAAAACTTAAAAGTTTATAAATTTTAAAAGCCTTCTTAGTTTACTCTATAATGATTTTTTGCCATTTTACTCTCAAAAATTTATTAAAAGCAGTGCTAAAAATGTTTTTTACACAATTACATAAATTGCTATTCTTTTTCTCCTCTTCCTTGCCTTTTTGCAGCAATTCTAATCTCAATGGTCCCTTGGAATGGGCAAACATGTAGACAGATAAGACAAAGAAAGGAAGGAAGAAAAGTCATTCGACCTACACATTACCCTATCTTATCCAGAGCCTGAAAATTCTAGAGCTGATCAGGCTCTGTGCTGGTTTCCAACATTGAAAAATAAGAAAATTTCAATTGTAATTGCATAAGCCCTCCTTTTAAAAAATACAATGAGGTGAATCCAACTCAAACTAATCAATTCATTGTGTAGACCCAGCCCTCCTCCCGCTTGCAGGCAGCTTAAGGCCCAAGGACAACTTCCCCGAGGAAGCAGGTGGATGAGTAAGCTCGTCCTTTATTGAATTTCCTAATAAAGAACATACATCTTTTGGGATTTGCCAACACATCAAGTATCACTCTCCCCACCAACCTTCCTTGGAAGGCAGACAGTGGGGGGTGGCGGGGGCACATAATTGAATTAAATACAGTGATTGAACGTGAAAGCTGTGTCTAGGTCTCAGGGGATGTGTGCTTTCTGGAGAACTGACATCCCCTTTCCTTTTCAAGTTAGACTGACAGTGACTGGGCTGCATGTGCAAAGTTGTTGAAGTTGCCATTTGCAACCAGCTCCGCCTATGCAGTGAGAGTGGGGAGAAAGCCTGCATTTCGGATTTCATGCAAAGACATCTTCCCTCCAAGGTTCTTCCTCCTTAAGTTAGAAGTGTTATTAATTCAGTTCATGTCCTTTCCGCAGGCAAGCCAATCACTGACAACCTGACGAGATGTGTTACCTGTTGGTGCTCTTCTAACTCAGTACTGAAAGGTAGCAGCAAACTACAGATCAATCTGACACTCCCATAGGTCACTCCAGGCACAAGCCACGCAAGGGCCTACACTGTGCTATTCTTGATTGGAAGGCATTTTATTTTTTTGCTTGGTACTAGCCTTCCTCTTTACAGAGAAGAAAATATATTAACTGGACTCAATAAATAAAACTTGAAGAATGTGCCAACTGAGAAAGTTGGCTCTAATATACTGAATGGGTGAGTTAGCAATTTTGATGCCTGTTGGGAAAAGTTAGAGTGCAGCAATGTATATGGTTGAAAAGCTAGCAGACCCTGTCCTACTATTAATATCATGAGGAGAATGAAAGTAGTCTGGACAAAGTCTACTTCACAACATTCTGAACCTTCTATGCTGCTACTTCCACATCCTCTCCTTTCTTCTTTCACAGGAAGAGTTAGTCAGTACTGATTCTTCCCTCAACATTTTGGTTCTCCCACCTTCACCTTCACAAGAAACTACCTCAATGACCTATCTCCTACATTTCTCTTGGCTACTTTAAAAAAAAAAAAAAAAAAAAAGGTTATTCTACTTCTTCCACCCTCCAGGGA
>PVKE010047898.1:0-11768 GCA_004027555.1 Craseonycteris thonglongyai | reverse complement strand
AAGAGATTAAGAAATACAAATTTGTAATTACAAAATAGACACAGGTATGCAAAATACAGCATTTCATTTTTTCAAGCCTAAAATGTAGAAATTACCTTTAACCC
Source organism: Craseonycteris thonglongyai (assembly GCA_004027555.1). NCBI lineage: Eukaryota > Metazoa > Chordata > Mammalia > Chiroptera > Craseonycteridae > Craseonycteris > Craseonycteris thonglongyai. The sequence continues at coordinate 11,664 of PVKE010047898.1, read as the reverse complement.
CTCAATCTCTCTTACTATTAGTAGCACCTACCCATTTACCTATCACATATCACCTATCATTGTCCATGTGTCACCAACTTTCTTGTCATCACCCATGTTCAACCTACATTATCTCTCTCTGGACCTCTGAGAAAATCCCTTGGATATCTGTGTTTCCACTCTTGCAAGCTTCCAATTTATTCTCCATACTGAGAAAGTGAATTTTTATTAATTAGAATTGGGTTATACTGTGCCTTCTCCCTACCAAAAAAAAAAAAAAAAAAAAAAGCTGCAATTGTTTAAACCCCTTAAATATCTTAAGACTTTTCAGTGCTTTTGAGATAAAGTCCTCCTAGGCTCTTTGAGTTCTGAATGCAGCCTCTCCAGGAACATTTTGAATTATTTGGGTATTTGTTTGATATTTGGGTTTTCATCACATTATTATTTCCTAAATAGCATCATTGGACTCTTGCCAGAGGACCTCGGTACATGTATATTCTAACACCCCTCCAGCCTCCACAGACACACAGAGCTGAACCTAACTTTTGCTTCTCTGGGCCACAATGGAAAAAAAGAATTGTCTTGGGCCATACATAAAATACACTAACACTTATGATAGCTAATGAGCTAAAGATATACATATTCACAAAAAATTTTATAATGTTTTCAGAAAGTTTATGAATTTGTGTAAGGCTACATTCAAAGCTGTCCTAGTCTGTATTGCAGCCTGGGGGCTGTGGGTTGGACAAGCTTGTTTTACCTAGTTAACTTCTACTAATAATTCGTATCTACCTATCACCAGTTCCTCAGGAAAATCTATTCTGATTCTCCAAACTGCGTTGAATCCTATTGGATAAAGGCTTTCATTAAATTGTACCATTTTCTCCCCCCACCCCCCAAAAAATCAGAGTTTTGATTGTTTATTCAATATAAAAGAAATAAAGTAAAATAAAATGTAAAAACAGAAGGCAGAAAAATTAGATAAAACAACAAGTGAAATTAATTAAAAGCAGTTAAAAACATGGTAGATATTAACATAAATATGTCAATAACCACTTTAAATGTGAATTCTCTAAATGTATCAATAAAAAGGGCAGACTGTCACAGTAAATTAAAACAAGACCCAACTCTATGTTGTATCTAAGAAAATCAATCTGTAAGGATATAGCTGAAGTAAACATCTATATCCTTAGTGTAAAGACCATCAATTAATCAGTTTGATCTACTGAGTGGTTTTAACCACTCACTATCATCGCCATTTTTAACAAAACAAACCCAAAGAAGAAAAATTTAGTTATAAATTTAACAAAATATACACAGAATCTATATGTAGAAAACTATAAAACTGTGATGAACTACATTTTATTTATTTATTTATTTATTTATTTATTTATTATTGCTTTTTGACAGGGAGGGAGAGAGAGAGAGATAGAGAGAGAGTTACACAGACATAGAGAGAACTGAATTGGGGGGACTCCCCAGTTCAGCATATGGGTGTCCGCACGGGCCGGGGCCAGGATTCGATCCTCGGTCCCCAATGCTGCAAAGTGAGCGCTTAACCCACTGAGCCATCCCAGCTTCCCCTGAACTACATTTTAAATATCCAACAAATGAAGGATATTCCACGTTCATTACTAAGAAGACTGATTATTTAAAGGTAAATACCTCTAAACTTGATTCATAGATTTATCATAGATGAATCAAAATCTCAGCAAACTATTTTATATTTATTGATAAACTGAAACTAAAATTTATGTGGATTAGCAACAAGACTCAGAAAAACCAACATAATACTGAATAAGAACAAAGTCAGATAAATGATACCCCCAACCACTAAACTTCTTACAAAGCTTCAGAAGTAAACTTAATGTGGTATTGGTAAAAGAGTAGACACAGATCAGTTTACCGTAATAGAATGAAGAGCTCAGATTTAAACCTACACAAATATGGTGAACTAATCTTTGACAGTAGAACAAAGACAATATAAAGAAAAAATAGTCTTTGAAATAAATGGTGCTGTAACAACTAGACATGCATATATGAAAACTCTCACAAATATTGTCAAAACATATCATAAACCTAAATGTAACTAAAACAACAACAACCATAAAACAGTGGTAAACCTGATAAAATTTAGGTGGCCTTGAGTTTCTCAATTAATTTTTACATACAATAATACCAAAAGCACATTCCATGAAGACAAAAATTCATAAGTTGGAGTTAGTAAAATTAAAAACTTCAGCTCTGTGAAAGAATAGTTTTATAATAAAATGAAAAGATAAGTCAAAAAGTGTTGGAAAGTTCTGCAAAACAAACATGATAAAGAGCAAGAATCCAAAGTTTACACAGAACCCTTTTTAAACTATTATTATTAATTGTTAAATTTATTGGGTAGACATTGGTTAGTAAAAGTTACATAGGTTCCAGATGTACAATTCTACATCACATCATCTATGTATTGCATTATGTGCTCACCACCCAGAGTCAGTTCTCCTTCCATCACCATATATCTGATGCCCACTCCCTACCACCCTAACTCCTTCCTCTTAATCTCTAATAAACATTAAACTACTGACTGTGTCTGTAGGCTTTTATTTTTTCGTTACTTTCAGTTTTATAGTCCACCTATAAATAAAGTTATACAGTTCTTGATTTTTTTCAGTCTGACTTATTTCACTTAATATGATGATCTCAAGGTCCATCTATGTTGTCACAAATGGCTGTATTTCATCTTTTCTTATTGCTGAGTAGTATTTCATTGTGTAAATGTACCACAACTTCTTTATCCAGTCATCCATCAAAGGGCATTTTGGTTGTTTTCATGACTTGACCACTGTAAACAGTGCTGCAATGCACATTGGGGTACATCTATCTTTGTGAACTAAGGTTTTCAGAGGGATTGCTGGGTAATATGCTATTCTATTCTTAATTTTATGAGGAACCTCCATACTGCCTTCCATAGTATTTGTGCCAACTTACATTTCTACCAGCAGTGTATAAGCATTCTTTTTTCTCCACAGCCTGTCCAGCACTTGTTATTCCTTGTCTTATTGAGTATAGCCATTCTAACTGGTATAAGGTGGTATCTCATTGTGGTTTTTTTAATTTGCATTTTCCTAATGTGTATTAAGACTTAATATTAAAAACAAAAAGAGACCAAATAAATAAATAAATAACTAAACAAAATAAAAATAGGGAAATGGTCTGAGCAGACACCTCACCAGTAAAGATATACAGATGGAAACGAAGCATATGGAAAGGTGAACAATATCATTTATCATTAGAGAATTGCAAACAACAAAGATACCACAACACAACTAGAATGGCTAAAATCCTAAAAATTGACAATACTAAATGCTGGTGAATGTGCAGAAAAATGGGAACATTTAATCCTCACTGGTGGAATTTAAAATGGGACAACCAATTTGAAAGACAGTTTGGAAGTTACTTAAAATCTCAACATCGTGTTATCGTATGATCCATAAATCATACCTCTAGGTATTTACCCAAATAATTATAAAGCATACCCACAGATAAACCTGCACATGAATGCTTACAACAACTTTATTCACAATCACTTTAAACAGTCAATATGTTATTGAAATGTTGAATGGATAAACAAACTAAGATACTATGACACAATGGAATATTATTCAGCAATAACAAGAAACAAACTATAAAACTGTGAAAAAAACATAAAGGACCATAAATATATATACTGTATATGTATGTATATATGCTAAGTGAAAGAAACAAGTCTGAAAGACTACATAATATATGATTACAACTATAGTATATGACATCCTGGAAAAGGCAAAACTATAGCAAAAGTAAGAATATCGGTGGCTACTAGAGGTTTAAGGAACTAGCAAGTAATAGGTTAGCCACAGGAAATTTTAGGACAGTAAAATTATTGTGTATATTATTGTAATGATGAATATATGGCATTATATGTTTGTAAAAACCTTTAGAACTTAATATCAAAAAGAACTTTTGCATATAAAATTTAAAAGAACAAAATAATTTAGAATGTTGTGGAACCCCCCATAAAAATTTAGATTGTTACATCTAACTATTAGCAATGACTTAACAATCACACTAAAGTTGGGAGGAAATGTGCTGACTGAAACAATCTTGGAAATGAATTGAGTATGTAAGACTAAAGTCAAAAGTCATTACTGTTTGTAATCTCTGCCCTCCACTTGATAAAATTATTTTCCATGATGTACAAGTTAACAATTCTGATACTGATGTACATTGACCAGCTGATATGTTAGAATTGGCCAAGTAAGTAAATAGATGGGGAATTGTGAGAGTTAGGTTGGAGTGGAAATTTTAGATAAGCAAGCTGAAGATGTTAGAATGAGTCATGTAATAGATTCCAATTGGAGGTATGAAGAACTCTAGGTTAGCTTCATATAGAAATATTTATAAATATGGGTATACACACAGGTTAGTATATACATGTACTCAGTTCTGTGTGCTGAGAGGGCCTAGAGTTATGACATTCCTGTAGCAACCTAAACACCTAGGGCCCCTTTGAGACATTCATGGCTGATTATAACACTAGTGCAGGAAATATACAAGGTGACTCAGGAGCATCTTGTAGTGCCACCAATGATGGGAGTATGGCAAAGGCACACAGGAGCCAACTAACAGAGTTTCCAAAGGCTAAAGCTGAAACAATTTGAGCAACAATGAATAAAGCAGCATTGGATACTGACTTAAAGTATAAAGTAAATATTAATAAGTTTATGTTAATAAAAATGTTTGACTAAGTGGAAGAAGAAGAGAAATCTCCCATGCAGATAGATTTAAAATAACCTACATAGATACATCATCCTATCCTCAAGGTGTAGTATACGGTACCTCTCCCTTTAAGTGCTATGTATACATCTAGGGATGCCCAAAACTTGCATGCATGTTTTAAGAGATGTTATCTATGTATTAATTTTTGAAGTTGAATTGAGTTATAGTAGCAATGTGTAGTATGATGTTCACTCAAAAAATGGCATTAATGAATGCTAGCCACGCCACCCGACAGGCAAGACAAAGAAACGGCTGAAGCACGGTTGTCATTTAAAGAGTGCAAGACCATTGTGAAATGGTATTTGAAATTTGAGAATGTTGTGGAAGTACAAGGACAAGGGAGGTATGAGTATGCAGCAGAATCTTCAACAAGCCTAACAACTGCACACATTGATGATAAGTTTGAGATGCATGGTATATTAAAATGGCATGCACAGTGATACGAGTGGATACTTTGGTCAATGTTGCTCGAGCAGTAGTTTGTCATAGTCAAAAGTGTCTGGATGCCCCTCTTGTATCTGCAAATGTCAATCCTGACTTGTATTCATCTTTTGTTATCAGTATATATTGAGTATTATAATTTTTATAGTCTTATTTATTTCTTAAAATGTGTATACCCTTTTTGGCACCCTCTATAGTACTTTCTTCTAAAGAGTGAATTATAAAATGGGGGAAGGCAGTAACTCTGTAGTGAAGAAACCTGACAAACACTACAGTCAGGTAATCAAGGTCACTGTCAACATTGATAAATCATATTGATGAACATACCCTTTATAAGAATAAAAAAATGACACATTTTCTCTGTGATCTTTTTTCCAATCCATATTCCCAATCCAATCATGAGAAAATAGACAATTTCCAACAGAGGGCATCCTATAATATACCCAACCAGTATTCTCAGAAACTGTACAGATCATGAAATACATAGCAATTCTGAAAAACTGTAACAGCCAAGAAAAATTTAAAAAGGACTACAGCTCAGTGAAATGTGTTATTTTGGATGAAGTAATGAAACAGAAAAGGGACAAATAAGGAAATATAAAGTATGTACTCTAGTTACTAATATAAATATATCAATACTAGTTCATTAATGGTAATAAATGAACCACACTAATTAATGTTAACTATAGGGGTTATGGGGGGAGATGAGATCTATGGATAATTATCTAAACTATTTGTGTAATTTTCTTCTGTAAATATAAAATTATTCCAAAACAATCTATTAAAAATAAAAAGGGAATTTAGGTCAATTTGAGGAAAAGAGTTGGTAGCATTATCACAGTATAGATCATAAATCATTCTTTAAACCTTCTCCTTAAGGGACTTAGGACAATTTGCTACAATAACTGTGTACTGAAGAGAAAACAATACTGAGATTTTAAAGATCAGTAGACAATGGCTCTGAATTGACACTAATTCCTGAACACCAGAAATGCCACTGCAACATTAGGCAAAGTGTGTACTTTTGGAATTGAGTGATTGGTGGTGTCTTGGTCCAAGCTGCAATAGGGGCAGGTCATGACCCATCCTGTGTTTATTTCCTGAACATATAGCAGAGATAGGTATATTTCATAATTTTTAGAATCTCTATATTGATTCTCAGACCCATGTAGAAATGGGCAATATAGTAGAAACAACTTAGTGGAAACTTTTGGAATTTTCTTTGTCTAGTAGGCCAGAAGCACATCTCATTCCTTCAGATTTTCAGGAATTAGAGCCACTATCAAGGGACCTTAAAAAAATTGCAAGAATCTGAGTAAAGTGATATGCATAACTTAGAATTTTAAGAGGCTGATAATCAATGGACAGTAAGTATTATGTAAGATAGGGACAGTGCTAAAGGGGTGTAACTTGAAACTGTATATTCAAGATGTCATTGTGTAGAGAACAAAGATGGTAAAATTTACAAACTGCAAAGTGTGTGATTGGAGAGATTTTTTTCAAGGATTAATAGCCTTTACCTGAATGTATATTTGGAATGGTTATTATGTGCGAAAGCATCATATTGTATTTGTCTTTTATAGAGGTTATCTGTTAAGTCTCATCTTTACCGAGTTTTAAGTGGCTATGCTAATTGGAAACTTCTAGAATTGCATGAACCCTCTTTGCTAGTAAAGATTACGGTAAGCAGTGTCTTAGTCCATTCAAGTTGCTGTAATAGATGCCATAGACTGGGTGGCTTATAAGCAATAGAAAGAGATTTATCACAGTTTGTAAGCTGGAAGACCAAGTCAAGGTACTGGCAGATTTACTGTCTGATAAGAGCTTACTTCCTATTTCATAGATAACCATATGTTTTGCTGTAACCTCACATCGCAGAAGAGACAAGGTTACTCTCTGGGGTCTCTTTTATAAAGACACTAATCTCACTCCAAATCATTTCCCAAACGCCCTGCCTCCAAACACCCTCATATTGGTGATTAGATTTTAATATGTAAATTAGATGTGAAGGGAACAACCATTTGATCTATAGCAAGCAGTATAGAATTCTCTGTAAACCCTCAATAGTTTCACAGATCCTAGAAAATGACAAAATATTTGTGGGGCATAGACAAAGGCCTTTATTATGTACATTTGCATTGTTTCCTTGTGATGTGGAGCAGCCAGGTGGATGATACACACACAATGTGTTTTCCTTGTAGCTGAGGAATCCCTAGCTTGGAAAACTCCTGTATTTATAATGGGCTGTAAGAAAACTGTTCATCATATGCCTTGGAAGGAGACTATCACTAACAATCTTGAATTGACCAGTTACCCAAAAGGAAATTTAAAAGTAGGAATATCTGTATGTCTTAAGTTAGGAAAACTGCTCACTGACAAAGAATAAAAACAAGGGATATCAGGATAGCTCAACAGGTTTAGTGCTCGTCTTGCAACTGCAAGGTCTAGTGATTGAATCCTGGCCTCGGTCTGTGCAAACTCACATGCTGAACTGTGGCACAACCGGTAACCACCATATGAGGGTAAAGGTTCTCTCGTCCCACGAAGAAGGCTCTCGGTTCTATTCTGCTCCATGTGGCTCCACATCCACCTGTGTGGAATGAAACTATGTCACAACTAATGATGTGCAACTATGAAGACTGCTCTGGGCCCCTTTTCTCCTCTTTCTGTCTCTGTATGTCTCTCTCACTTTCTCTCAAACAATAAAACAATAAAATTAAAAAAAAGTTCCAGAATTAAAGAATTATAAAACTAAAGACAATTACTTTTTCTGGGACTGCACAATTGTCACAATGAGCCACAAAGTATTAATTGCTGCTACTTATTAGTATAATATTAATGTTATTATAATTATTCATATTGGAAAAAATAGTGATGTATACATATAGTGGTCTACTCAATATTCAACAATAACAAAATACTGACATATGCAATAACATGAATAATTCTCATAGACATTATGCTGGGTGAAAGTATCTGAACATGAAATGTGCATAATGCTCAGGGACATGGAATTAATAAATGAGGTTTATTTCATATGCAATTTCTTTTCCTCTTTAATAATTGATGGACTCAGATGAGAGAGAAATTGATCACAGTGAAGAGTACTGGAATAGCATTACAGCTTGAAAAACACAGGCAGACAATTTGACAAAGTAGACATATAAATGACTGATTAACACCCTTTTCACATTTAAGCTCACAAACGGAAAACCCAAATAAAGCCAGAGTAACTTCTACTTTTTACTTGCCATGTTATGAAATTCTTTTAACACTAAAGGTTAAATGGCACAAGATTGCTGAATAAATGTTATTAATAAACAATATAAATCAGAATCCTTAATTATACTCAGATTTGAGCAAGCAATTTTACTTCTGGGAAATCTAGCATTTTTATTTGTGCATAAAGATATAAGTACAAAGTTGATTATTACTACATTATTTATATGCTGGAAAATAGCATTTCTTTCTTATTTGAAATTTTATCTTTTCTAAGTAAATTATTGTGTATCCAATTGATATAATAATGTACACCAGTTAAATAACTTGTGATAACCATTTTAATAGCATCTTAAAATGTTTATGGTATGTTAGTGAGTGGGGAAAAGTATAAAATTGACACTGGGTTCTTATTTAACCTCTCATATTTTCTGAAACAAGTTTTGGCATAAATGAATTTTTAATAAATTGAGGCATAAATTGAATTAGATGAAAAAAATCACAACAGGTTGTATGAAATATATATATATATACATATATATATATAAATATAAACCCCTTCTTGAAGCTGTTAATTTTAATTTTTATCTGTATTTTTTAAATAAAAAGTTAACCACCAAACATTATAAATAAATTATACTTCATTGAATCTTGCCACTATATATCAGCATTTAGAAACGAGATATTTTAAAGTCAGTAAATAAGAATTTTTTGCACTATTTTTAAGTACTTTTAGTGCAAAAACTAATTTTCTCAGGATATAAAATATTTAAGAAAAAATAGTTTAGGAATTAAATACTAATTTGTTATAATAAAATGATGCTAATAAATAATAGTAACACATTCATGTCTACTATTCCACCTTTTTCTCTGAGCCTTATTAAAAATTGTAAAGGGCATGATATTTTACCTGACACGCAAGCTAAAAAGTAAGGCTTTCAACACTGTCATAGATACTAGCAAATTACATGATAGCCCTGAGGCAGAGACAACAGATTTTATGACTTATATTTGCATTGTTTCCCCTGTAATGCAGACAGGCCCAGGTGGAACCTCAAGCTAAGGAAACTCCAATTTTATTTTATAATAAGCTTTAATAAAATCTGCTTGTTCTATACAAACATCCTTGAAAAGATGATCCAGAACACAAAAAAGCTAGTACCGGTACCTCTGCTCAGAAGACATGCAAAAATGTAAGAGACCCATTAAACGTCTCTCAACAAGCCTCAGTTCCCTTAGTTATAAAATTGCTTTAAATTTTTATCTATAGTTCAAATCATGTAAGATAATGAGTCTTAAAAACGTCATAGTGAGAGGATGTGGGGATAGTTCAGCAGGTTGAGTATTTGCCTGGCAGCCTCGAGGTCTGAGGATCAAATCCTGGCCTGGCTCGTGCAAACTCCAGATGCTGAAATGAGGTACAACTGGTAACAGCTGGCGTGGGGGCAAAAGTTCTCACCTCCCATGTGGGAGGTTCCCAGTTTGGTTCCCATCTTGTGTGACCCCACATCCACCTGTGTGAAATAAAACTGTCACAGCTATTGATGATGTACAACTATGGAGACTGCTCTGGACCCTGCCCTATTCTCTCTCTCTCTCTCTCTCTCACCTTCTCTCAAACAATAAAATAAAACTTAAAAAAAATGTCATAATGGTATATAAAATAATTTCAACTTTTAGATTTATGTTTGTTCATTAAAAAAGATAAAGATCACTAATTGTGTCTAAGTAGTAGTCTCTCCCAGTCAATGGCAATGTGAATTGAAACAGTATCTAGGTAGTTTTAAAATAGATCTAGGAAAGTTGGCTTCATAAAAATTACTCCTGTAGTAGTAACACCTAATGAACTATCTTAATATCAGGAAAAATATGAGAAGAAAAAATATTTAAAAGTTGTTTCTACAATAAACTCTATTCAAGGTTATATTACCACGTTTTGTAGGTTTGTTGTGAATATTTCCAACAATTCTATTTCTTATACACCTTAATAGAAATGTGCCTATAATAACGTAAGTACACCCACATTTTTACCAATGTAACCTTAATCAAAGAACACATGAAGATTATCAGTAACTTTGTTCAGCAAAATTTACTGTTTTAAGGCATGTTTTCTATATTCTATAGAAGTACATTTCCAAACAGAGATATTTTATGGTCACACTACTTTTTATTAATACTCCTTCCCCAAGACATCCATTTACCTGTCACATTAAAAATATAAAAACAACAACAAAAAGTCAAATTCTCCTAAACAAAAATGTCATTGCTGTAGTGATAAAACAAACAAACAAACAAACAAGAAAACCCAAATGTTCTATTATCAATATCTAGAAATTAAGGGGAAAAATAATACTGTTGGTGTATAAAAGCATAGGGATAAAGGGTTTAAATTGCAGTCTTACAAAGTTTAAACAAGATTTTCAAAAGTATAATAAACTATGACAATGGTGTTAACTAATTTATTTTAGTTTGTGAGAGAGGGTGGTAGAGTCTTCAGAATGTTTTTTATAGTCATTTAATTTTTTTTCTGTAAGCAGTAAACTCTTACATTAATTCTTGAATAGATGGAAAATGTGTGGAAGATTCCAAGAAATAAATTTGTTTGGTGACTTCCATTAGTGAAAAAAATGGATCAGTAGCTAATATCCTCTAGAAGAAAAAGGGCGAGAATCAAGCTGGCCAGACAAATGACACTGTTTCTTTTGGAGAATACATTTTTGTTACAAAAGGTACTATTGACATAAAAAATATTATTATGGTTCAGACATATTATGGCTGAATAAATAGGTGTTTTTTAGTAGAATCAAAGGATTATGAAAGAATTTAATATTCAATTTGATAAAAATAATAACTCACAAAGGGGAGAATATGCTGATTTACATGTGTTTTTATTAGAAGCATAAAAGATTTGTCCCTATTACATATTTTTAATTAGTCCAATATGTTTAGATTCTTTTTAAACAAGAAGAACACTATGCTGCCACGGAAACTACTTCAGATGTGATTTTATAAGTAGAGGTCTGCACTTTATACAAGCTATTGGGAGAGAAAAGAGCTTAATGTACATTCCCCAAGAACAGAATTAATTTGCAAAACTGTTATAACTGACCCAGCATAAAACACAAAAAGACGAAGAGAGTGGTGACTACCTACTTTCTTTCTTTTTTTTTTTTACATCTTAAATCCTGGGCTGATTTGTCTTTTTTTTTTTTTTTA
>PVKE010047897.1:0-11768 GCA_004027555.1 Craseonycteris thonglongyai | reverse complement strand
TATCTATCTATCTATCTATCTATCTATCTATCTATCTATCTATCTATCTATCTATCTATCTATCTATCTATCTATCATGTACCGGTATCTTATATTCAACTTCCTCCTATACTTGTTTGCCTAAACATCACTCAGTAACTGCTTAACTAAAAATACCCAAACAAAAAATTTTATTTTTCCTTGAACTTGTTCTTCCTCACAATTTTCCACCTCAGCAGTTGGTACAACCATTCATTCTGCTACCAGGAGATATTTTTATTTTCTTCCTCCCTTCCTCTTTCCACTCTCCAATCAGTTACCAATATTTTGAACCCTCATTGGATTTTTGATGTAATTCAAGTCTCCATCAGCTATTACTGGTCTATAATTTCTGATCTTGTCTCCATGATCCAAATTTCCTTTCTTGTAAATCAAACTTCCACACCACTGCTAGATGGCTTCACCTAAGAGGCAAATTTGATCAACCCACTCCCCATTATCTTATTATAATAATTTGAGCAATTTAGCATGACATAGTTCATCTGACCACAACCTCCACCTCTAGCTTGACTTTTTTGCCCAATTTTCCCTAAGTATGTTAAGTTCAACATTTTCTCTTTGCCTGGGCTTAGGACGCCTTACAATGAAATACTGTATCATGCTTTAAAAGATTCTTCCCAGTGGCTTTTTTGGAACTTCAAGTTTGGGTTAGATGTTTTTCTTTTGTGTACCTATTTAGTTATTCATTCATTCATTCACTTATAACATCTTTTGTTTAGATCTTTTATCTTCTTGTACTTGACACTTACCCACGTGTTATTTTTCTTAGTAGGACTTGTGATCCACGAGAGGAAAGAACCAAGTTCCATGATCTTCCTCTTTCCAGCACTAATTTAGTGCCTAACACAACAGATGTTTATTGAGTGAATGAGTAATTTACTTCTCTTTTAAGCCTAAATATTTAAAACTACTATTCATGCATACTCTTTATTATAATGATAATGTGTGTTTGAATAGCATCTCTAAATTTATAAAATGCTTTTACATGTATTATCATGTTTGATATAAATCACTCTGCGAGAAAGAATTCGTAGGCTTTGATACTCACATTTTTAATAATGGAAAAAGTTGAGGTTCAGAGATTTATGAAAGGTCACATTGCTAGTGATGAACTGTAACTCTGAACATAATATTTTCCAGCAGACCATACTGCCTAGTCACTGGGAATCCAATCTTCTGAACTTCCTGTTTCTGAAACATGCCAAATATATTTCCTAACCCAGGAGAGCCTCGTAGTGAAAGCAGACACCTCTGCTCAAGGGAGCGTGACCTTTTCCTCACAAGCTCCAGACCTGTGTTCCTAACTACCTGCTTAATATATGTCTCCTTGGATGTGCCACACTGCTTCAAAAGCAACACATTGAAAATAAAATGTATCTTTGCTCTGCTCCCATGCCCTCTGGCTCCCACCCCAACTAGTTTTTTCCCAGATTTTATGATTCCTGTTAATGCTATTTTGTCTTGAGGATTTGGAAATTAATGTTACAGCTGTATCTAGCTATTCATCTCTTGAAAATAAACCTCTTTACTGATAAATTGTCATTATTTATTGAAAACCTGTCAGGCTATCATTCATCCCTTCAGGGCCTTACAGAACAAAGACATCTCAGAGAATTAAATATGGCATACTTAAAATAGTACTCTCCTTTGCATAATTAGATGTAGGCATAAAAAATACTTCAGTGACAACCTAAGCTGGTGAAAGGTGACAATCTCTAACTATGAAGACTTTCATTACCTCAATAACTTCGTTCACAAAAAGTATGTTCCTGTTATCTTTTGTCTTATTTCTATTACTGTTAATTTTCTTGATAATGAGGAGGGCAAGGACATCATCTGTTTTTATTTCTCTTTAGTCTTGTTTTTGTGCAATGCCTGTCAGTCATTTGTTTGCACTAAGAGAACCAGGAAAAAATGATTTCCTTTTGGATTCACCAAATGTTGAGTGGTGACATGAACTCTTCTTGCATTCTAACAATTTTCTTGTTATTTTAATATTTGCTTGAAACCATTTACTAGCTTAAAATGTAATTGTTAGAACAAAATCATCTTTAAAAGACAGAAAGTTCAAAATATAAATTAAGGGACCTACTCAGTAAATGACACCTAAAATCTATTATTGTGTAAGTAAGGCATAGACTATTTAATCAAATTGTTGCTCTTAATTGGTCTTTGAATTAGATTTTAGAAATCAAATCAGAAAATCACTTCAGTGCCTAAAATTGAAGGGAGAACGTAGAAGATTTGGGGGATGAGTTTCTCATAACCTGAATGTGATGGACATTGTGATATACAACCCAGATCTCATTTGTGGAAGAATTGGTTGCCCCAACTGCTGAGAGTGTTGTCATTGACAGGCCTTACCCATCTGTCCCTTCAGAGATTTCCTCAGCTGCATGGTGGCCTATACCTACTGCTCCTGGGTAGCTCACATTCTGTGACTGATTAATACAGCAGGGCCCAACTCCTGACAACACTGAAGGGCTATTCTAGCTCCTGAGAGCCCCCACACAATTGTGGTTGCTTACGGCTTTAGTGGTTTCTGCATCAGACAGCTCAACTTCTCCCTGTGTCAGCCTTGCATCTTCACCTGCCTTCCCTTCAGTATCACTTCCTCACAACCCTGCTTACTAAGTGGTCCTAGAGTAAGCTTCCCCTCTCCCAACTCAGCCTGGAACCCAGATCCTCAAGGAATTGGGACTCCTCTACGTTTTAAAGCATGTTTTTATTTTATAAGTACATGTGCATTTTTCTGATAGAAGTTTTTCCTATGTGACCTTGATATCAAAAAAATATATGTACCACTGTTCTAGTGCTTTGAAGATCACCTGATTACAAAGACAGGATGAAATGTGGTTAGTTTTAGCCTTTGAATTAATTCTAACAAATTCTGCACAACTAATGCATACATATCAACCATTCAATATCTATCACATTATGAATGGGCAAAAATAAAATAAATCAATGAATACTTAAAAGGCAAAGAGCACCTTTTTAAGGTAATATACATAATATATATATGAAAAACAAATGACTATTCTTTGTGTCCAAGGGACAGTTTCAGGCCATCCTTTTTACTTTTATAATTTTTGAAAAGGACACATGAAAACACACCGGGGTAATGATAGCCTCTGAATACTTGTTAATGGATTGTGATGCACTTTTGAAATTGTATGCATGAGTTCTTGCCTAGAGCCCTGCTGAATCTTTTTTTCCTGCTGAATTTATAAAGAAAGTCCCTCAGGACATTTCACAGTGTGAGGACACACAGCCTCCTTTCCTGACAGGTCATTATTGCATATCACACTGCGACTGAGTACAGGACTGGTGAGTGGCTTCTCTCCCTGCTTCTTCTATAAATGTATGTGGGACTCAGGCTTTGGAATCCTAAATGTCCAAGAGAGCTCAAAGGGTAGCTGATGATTGATTTGCACTACAGGACAGGGCTGTCACAGGGATTGCACTTGAGTTCAGCAGGATTGCAATCAGAGTCCTTGGCAAAAGTCACATTGCATGAGGTTGACCATCATGTGGCTATGACCACCTGTGCAATTTTTTATAACTTGATGTTAGGTAAGGTTTTGTTTTTGTTTCCTTTTTTTAATTTTGTAATTAAAAGTAATTTCTTCAAAAGGAAAAGTCTAACAGTAAAAGAACACGTCTACCAAGTTCTGGCTGAAGAACAGAAACCAATACAGATTAAGTGAAACCATAGGTGGGGGTATGCTGTGTGTCTAATTAGTCTAAAGTCTTCTGAGTTGAGATACATCAGAACAGAGATTGTGCTTGGAACAAACCTCCTTCCTTTCTTTAGTAATGGTGTACTTTTCAACATCAAAACATTAAAGTCCTAGAAAATGTTACACCACAGAATTCATGGTTTCACCTAATATAGTTAATTCTCTGGGGACAAAAAGCATACTTTAAAATTCATATTAGGTTTCAATAACATTTTTCTTCCTATTATGTTCATTGTTAAAGTGAAAAAACATATAAAGATATAAAGAAGTAATTAAAAATTACTTAGAATTGTACTACACAAGAGAACACAACCCAGACAGTACTGAAAATGCACTACTTGACCCCTAAGGAGCCTAATTCACTACAAATACTATAAAATGTCAAAGAAATTTTGAATTGTTGTATAAAATTAACACTTTAAATTGACTATTTTTAAAAGTAAATTAACCTATTTTTATTCAGAGTTATATCCAGTTAATTTTGATTTGTTAATATGCAGGAGATACATGTAAACAAAGATGGTCATTTTGGAGAATTGATCTGAAGTCAAAACTAGGTAACATCCAGAATTCTAAGGGCTTTAGTGTAATCATTCAGATTCAAAACCAAAGCCAAAACATTTTAGTCATATTAGAAGTTTATTAAGATCTTTATGGAACACCTTTACATACACCAGTAGTATTTTTTGCCAAGTTTTGGTTCCTAATATTGGTCTGGATGGTGGAGGAATATGAGCATTCTGAGTCCATGCCCAAAGTCTTTAAATCTTGAGAAGTGACATCCAAATTGTGGCTCTATCCCAGGGCCACGCACTTTATTCCTAATATTGAATGGGGTTATGTGGGAGGTTTTTTGTTTTCTTTTGTTCTGCTCTTGCTTTTGACACTCAGGGATGTTTTTTAATTACAGAAGTGTGTATTCAGTTTACTTTGATCTTTAGTAATATTTAACTAAGTTTATAATTATAAAAACAGTTCATTTTTAAGCTTTTAAGCTCAGTTTACTTACCTTATTTCTAGACATAGCAATTCTCAAAATATTTTAAAGGTCACTCAATGATTACTTGACTTATTGACAAATTTAATACAAGCATTTAAGCATCTTAGAACCATAGATTAAAAAATGTTAAAATTTATTTTTTTATATTTTTCAGTTTTCTGATTAGTTTTCTTATTGCTGAATATTTCTTGTAAAGCTAATAAATTATGTTTATAAAATGATGCTAGAATTCTCTTAAATATTATAAATATAGAACTCAACAAAAAAAACGTAAAGCTAAAATGGTTACATCGTTAGATGTGTTAATTTGAAATTACAGAAATTTTAAAACAGAATAATATGGTTGACCCTGTAATTCCAGTAGGTCAATTCTTTTTGCATTAAATGAAGCAACAGTAAATATGCACCTCTTATTAAAGAACATTAATGCCATGAGTTTAAATCTCTTAAATATTTTTATATTTCATTTTAAATATTTCTGGGATTAAAAAATGCCTTGATCTCTTCCACTGAGGAATGATTGTGTCATTTCTTACATTTGGAGGGTTAACTTACCAAATCTACCATGTTTACAAATCAGCTACCTTTTATCCATGTCCCTGGATTCATCTATATTTACTCATGGAGGTCTACAGCTGCCAACCCAGCTTGATCTCTTGATGGGATTTTGCATTTTTTTGACTCTGGAGGGTGGCATGAGGGTCTTGGTCTTTGGGTTCACAGGATGGTAAATGAACCCAAACTGGGTAGCATTGCTAAGACTGTTACTAGGCCCACCCAAACTGAAGAACTGGACTTGAGAGCCCTACAGTCTTGGGGGTGGGGAGGATGGGACTGGCCTGGGAAGGTGAAGAACCCATCTCTAGTGGGAGGAGCTGGTTGTCAGCTCCACCCTGGGGTTGTCATCCACTTGGGGACTACTTCCTGTTCCAGTCCAACATGGTGGTGGAGTTGGGGGAAACTTACCTCTATAGATAAGTGAACATATTTTCTGCTTATGCAAAAACTTTTGTATTTGAATGGAAATTGCATTATTTCACATACTCCCTAAGACTATGCAACTCTTTGGGATCTTGAAATAATATTAGGCTCAACTTAACATTTACCTACTCTATTACTTCCAACATACAATGTTTCCTCTGAAATCAACATTTCTTATTTCTCTGGGGTTTATGCTCTAGGAAGAGGGACAACTGAAGATGATTGTTAGGATAGTCTTACCCAGAACAGTTCCTGCTGGGCTTCTCTTCTGCTTGAATAAACTAAAAATTTAACACAGGTAACTTCTAAGAGGGAGGCACAATCAAAGAGGATAACATAGGTTTTGGAACTAGGATTCAAAATTCTCAGAGATTTGGATAGCTAATTTCAGGAACTTCTTGTTTCTGCATTGTGATAAATTGTCCTGAGAGTTAGATGCTGTATTGGTGGAGGCAGCAACAGCAGGAGAAAAGCATAAAAC
The DNA here is from genome assembly GCA_004027555.1 of Craseonycteris thonglongyai. Classification (NCBI taxonomy): domain Eukaryota; kingdom Metazoa; phylum Chordata; class Mammalia; order Chiroptera; family Craseonycteridae; genus Craseonycteris; species Craseonycteris thonglongyai. Next base: position 5,527 of record PVKE010047897.1, on the reverse strand, counting down.
TAAGGTCAAATAGCTTTTGGAAAGCTTCCTGGTATCATCTTCCAACATAGCATCTCACTTGTGTTCTTGAACAAAGACGTAGACTGTTTAATACAAGAAAATATGCTTTTCCCCATTTTTCTTGAAAAACATGGCTCTTTCAGTGTCTTTCATTTGTCTATTTTTTATAAAATACAGAGTAATAGAAAAAGAAAAAGAAAAGCCCATGCTCAATGATAAATGGCAACTGACAATCCACCTCTGAGTAAGGGAAATGATAGGACTCCATGGGGTTTGGACTAAATTGGAAAGTATACATCCCTTTTTAACAAAAGGTAGCACTGGAGAGTTGTAGATAGCTCTCATCATGCTAGAATACAGACTCAGCATTGCCCAAAATTTTGTTTTTTGTGTGAAATTGACCCATTTTCAGTTACAAGTTCAATTTTTTAAAGAACATTATGCAGGCTACACCGAATATACTAATAAGATTGTTCAGGCCCTAGGCAGTTAGTTTGCATTTGAGTGTCCTGTAATTCAATGAACCACAGCCTTTCAAATACGCATTATCTCAATGCCAGAAGGACCCACTTGCCTCAGTTGACAAAATTCTGTAATAGTCATTTCTAAAAGTTAGGATTTCAGTGCTCATGCTTATCTGTTAAAACTCAAGCCACTTTCCATCAACTAATATAATAAATTATTTTAAGCTAATAGAAGTAATCTTCTACTTTCTTATTAGTAAGTTTTCTGATAAGGAAAAGGAAACCAAAAGCACCTTTCTCTTAATAATTTTACCTGGAACTATTTCATGAAAATGAAATGCTGTTCTTTTTGAGCATATATGCAAGTGATCCTTGAAATCCATGAGGATATTACTCATTGCTATGAATGGAGTATTTGCAATTAGAAAAAAATATGACAATTACTCATTTCCCAGATTGAACAAACACTTTTAAAAAACATGTATGTAATTCCATTCATTCAATACAATTTTTTAGTCCTTATTAAATACTAAGTATGAAATGAAGTAAAAAGCTCAGTAATATGTGGTTGTGGAATATGAGGGAGATCGTGTGTTCAGTTAGGAATCATTCATGAGTAGATTTTGAGTATGCTATATGAACACAGAACGTGACTGGGCTTTAAGTAGCAGCAGAAGGCAAAGATTGAACATCATCTTTCAGGAAAAATCTGTAAAGTAGAATAAGGAAAAACTGAGAATAGAAAAGTCTGGATAACACTAACAATTAAATATAGAGCAAATGTAAGTGGACATATTTTGAAAAAGAGTATTTTTTCTATATAGGCAATGATAGTTCTTTGGAAAATCATATGTATTTGTCACAATCACTCCATATTGAAGCATATTAAACCTCATTCAAATTCCTGCGTCTACACTTAGCAAATATATGTCCTTTGATAAGTTATTTAAACTCTCTAAGCCTCCATCCTCAGATGGAAAATAGAAGTAATGTTATCTACCGCACTGAGTAGATGTTGGGATTAGATAAAATATGAAAATACCATAGGAACTACCACAAAGTAAATACTCAATAAATAATGGCTGTTATCATCATTGTTATTAATATCGATATAGTGTAAAGAACATTATGCAAAATTTGCTCATATTTCAGTCATAGAGTGAATGATTTTCTTTGGTAAGAATAGCAGTTGAATTTATAGCCAACCTAGAGCCAAGGTGCAGTCTATTATGGTTTCACAGACAGAAGAGTATAAAAATATAATCTAATGAGTCAAATCATTTACATTCATTTTGAATGAAAACAAAAAAAGTGGAAATTTAATATTAAGTATTGAAGTATTTGACAAAAATATATATTGACAGTATGTATCCTATTCATTAAAATTATTTGTTTTATTAATTAAAAATTTGTTTTAAATTTTATTTTATTTCTTGTCTTTATTTTTTTGTGGTAAAAATTTTATCAAGAGCCCTACCTTTTTAACTCTTTTTAAGTGACAATTTAAGGTTGTTAATTATAAGGACAATGTTGTACAGCAAATATTTGGAACTTATTCATCTTGCATAATTGAGACTTCATGTCTGTTGATTATCAACTCTCCCATTTCTCCATGACCCCCAGATTCTGGGAGGCACCATTCTACTTTTTGATTCTATGAATTTGACTATTTTAAATACTTTATATAAGTGGATTTGGGCAGTATTTGTCCTTCTTGAACTGAACTATTTCACTGAGCAAAATGTTCTCACTATTTATCCATGTTGTCACATACTGCAACCTTCCCTTATTTTGAAGGCCAAATAATATTCCATTGCACATATAGGAGGGCTGTCTGGAAAGCTTCAAGCCATGTAATATGAAAAATAGAGGCATTTGTGGCTGAATTTTTCTGCACAGCTCTTGTATACACCATTTCCTTTATTCATTCACTGTTAGCAAACACTAAGTTGCTCCCACATCTTGACTATTGGGAATAGAGCTTCAATTAACACTGGAGTGCCAAATATCTCTTCAAGGTCCTGATTTCTTTTGGGTAAATATTCAGAAATGAGACTGTTGAATCATATGGTAGTTTTATTTTAAAATTTTGAAGAATCTTCATACTGTTTTCCATAGTGACTGCGCCATTTTATCTTCCCACCAAAGGTATACAAAAGTTCAAATTTCTCCACATACTTGCCAGCACTTGTTGTCTTCTGTGGGTTTTTGTTTGTTTGTTTGCTTGCTTGTTTGCTTGTTTGCTTTTATAATAGCCATCCTAACAGGCACAAGGTGATTTGCATTCCCCCGATGGTTAGTCACTTTGAACATGTTTTCAGATACCTAACTGTTGGCCATTTATATGTCTTCCTTGGAGATTTTTAGTCAGTTTCAAAATTGGATTATATGAGGTTTATCTTTTGCTATTAAGTAGGCTGTACCTTATATATTTGAAATTAATTCCTTATATGATACATGGTTTGCAAATATTTTCTCGAATTCAGTTGGCTGCCTTTTAATTTTGCTGATTGTTTTCTTTGTTTTGCAAAAGGTTTTTTGTTTCATGTAGTTCCTTTTTCTGTCATTGTCTGTGTTTTTGGTGTCATATCCATAAAATTATTGCCAAGACTAATGTCAATGAAGCTCCTTCCCTATATTCTTCTAAAAATTTTAGTTTCAGTTCTGATATGTAAGTCCTAAATCCATTTTGAGTTGATATTTGTGTATGATGTAAGATAAGGTTCAAATTTTATTTCTTTGCACATGAATATTCAGTTTCCCCAGCACTATTTGTTGAAGAGACTATCTTTTGCTCATCATGTATTCTTGACACTTATCAAAGGTTAGTTAAGCGTATATACATGGATTAATTTCTGGGTTTTTTATTTTGTTCAATTGCTCTATACGTCTGTCTCTATGTCAGCATATCTTTTCTTAGTTATTGTAGCTTTGCAATATAGTTTGAAATTAGGATATGTAGTGCCTTCAATTTTGTTTTCCTTTTTTAATTTATTTTTATTTTTTTATTTATATTTTTGACAGAGAGAGAGAGAGATACAGAGAGAGAGAGAGAACTGAACTGGAGGGGAGCTCCCAGTGCAGCATATGGTTCCGCACGGGCCGGGGCCAGGATTTGATCCCTGGTCCCTGGCGCTGCAAAGTGAGCACTTAACCCACTGAGCCATCCCGGCTTCCCCCTGTTTTTCTTTTTAAAGACCTATCTTGGAAATTCAGAGTCTTTTGTGGTTCCATAAACATTTTAGGATAGTTTTTTATTTCTGTAAAAAATGCCATTGGGGCTTTGATAGAGATTGCAGTGAGCCTGGATCACATTGGGTACTATGGGAATTTTAAAATATTGTTATAATCTATGAATTCATGATGTCTTTTTATTTGTTTGTTTCATCTTGAATGTGTGCATCAGGGTTTGTATTAACAGTTATTAATCTACAAGTCTCTCACATTCTTATTTCAGTTTATCCTGAAATGAGATATTTTTGTTTCCTTTTCAAATAATTCATTTTTACTGTATAAAAAGGTAACTGATTTTAATACATTGATTTTGTATCCTACAACTTTACCAAATGAGTTTATCAGTGATATCAATTTTTATTTTTTGCGTGGTCTTTAGAATTTTTTGTGTATAACATCATATCTTCCATAAACAGGGACAGTTTTACAGCTTGCATTTAAATTTGAAAGCTTTCCATATATTTTGTTATTGTTGTTGTTTGTTTGTTTGTTTGTTCTGACCTAATTACTGTGGCTTGGATTTCCAGTTCTATGTTGAATAGAAAATGTAAAGGGGATGCAGGGATAGCTCAATGATTGAGCACTGGCCTCATAAATCATGAAGTCTGGGGTTTAATTCCAAACCCTGGCACATGCAAACCCCATATGCAGAACCGCAGCACAACTGGTAACCACCAGGATGGCTCTGCAGCAAAGGTTCTTGCCTCCCATGTAGTAGGCCCCTGGTTCCATTCCCGGCCCCCACGTGGCCCCATATCCACTTGTGGGGGATGAAACCATGTCACAATTAATAATGTACAACTATGGAGACTGCTGTGGGCCCTTCTCCCTTCTCTCTGTATCTCTTTGTCTCTCTGTCTCTGTCTCTTTCTCACTCACTTCTCTAAAAACAATGAAGTAAATCTCTTTTTAAAAAATGTGTTGACTTGTCATCCTTGCCTTGTTCCTGCTCTTAGAGGAGAAATATTCAGATTTTCACTGTTCAGTATGATGTGGGCTTTTCATATATGACCTTTATTGGCAGAACATCTTTAAAGTATATTTAGATAATACTTAGAATAAAGTAAAAACTTGAGATTTTCTTAAATGACTTTCTGATAATTAACTGTACAAAAAAACCACTTCTGTATATTTTTCATCTAAAAATTGAATCAGTCCTTTGATTGTTTGGTTCTTCTTTTCCCAAAAGCTAAAGTATGATTTTTTTTTAAAGCAGAGAGGGTCAATTTCTTCTTTAATTTAATAAGAAATGAAAATGAGAGATGTGTTGTGGAAAAGATCTTAGATCATTAACTAGGTAACTGGTGAGCAAATATGAAGCTAAGCATATAGCGTTTTTTGGCATCATTCATTTCAATCCAATACTGTATTAGTTAAAATATTCTTTCTAAAAAATTGTAAGTAGCACTATATTATTTTAAGCATTAATACCAACATTAGTTTTCTGTGGGTGTATAACAAATTACCACAAACTAGTAACTTGATGCAAAGCACATTTATTATCTCAAGGTTTCCAGGGGTCAGGAGCCCGGGCACAGATCAAACAGGGTTCTCTCTTCAGGTTCTTCCCAAGCTATAGTCCAGAAATTAGCCAATATGCTGTCTCACCAGAAGTTCAACTGCAAGTCTCAGTTTTTTAATGTATCTACAAAAATTAAATATACTATTTTTGATTGGTTAAAGATTTTTTTAAATGTAAGAAAGTCTTCCATAAATTTAAACTATTGTAATATTGTGTCAATGAGATAGGACGTTAACAAAATGATCTTGTTCACAATTACCTAATTTTTGGAACTTGCGTATGTTTCTTTTATATCTTTTTTTTAAGA
>PVKE010047896.1:0-11771 GCA_004027555.1 Craseonycteris thonglongyai | reverse complement strand
CAGTGTCAGGCTGTCAGAATTCTAGGAATTTATGACCTTGGCAAATTCCCAGAATGCATTAAACTATTGCTAGAAAGTTTTGTCTTCTACAATCGCTTCAAAGTCCATGGTACACGGAATTCCACCCCAGACATTGCGAGCGATCCACGATCGACCAAAATTGGCCTCGCGATCGACCGGTCGACCGCGATCGACTTGTTGGCCACCCCTGGTCTATAGAAATGAACTTCTGTGTACTTCTATGTCCAAGACAGCAATGTCCAACCTTTTGGTTTCCCTGGGCCATATGGGAAGAAGAAGAATTGTCTTGGGCCACACATAAAGTACACTAGTAGTAATGAAAGTGGATGACCTAAAAAGAAAGAAAAAAGTCACAAAAATTTTCATAATGTTTTAAGAAGGTTTACAAATTTGTGTTGGGCCACATTCAAAGCTGTCCTGGGTCACATGTGTCTTGTAGGCTGCGGGTTGGACAAGCTTGATCTAAGATTTTTTTTTTTTCCTTTTGCTGTTCTACTTGAGATAGTTTGGGTGCTAATATAATTCTAGGTACACATTATTTTTCTTATAACTTTAAAACTTTTATCTCTACTAGCATGAAGCCTGAGGTTTCCACAAACTTGGTTTCATTAAAAATAATAATAATAAAGAGCAGATGTTTACTAGAATTGGCCATATGGCCACATGTGAGTCATTTGCACAAATCTACATTTTTCACATTCACAATAGACATCTGAGGTATGCCACTATGTTCCCATGTGAAACCACCTAATGCTCATGGGAATTTCAACAAATTCTCTTTGAAAGAGTCCAAGAGCAGAGATCTATTTTCCATGCTATTGAGGTCTCTTGCTTGTTCTTCCTGAAGTCTCCACATTGGGCTCCTTATCCAGCCTCTGCCTCCTCTAGTAAAGCCAGTCCAAGGATGGCCTTAGCCAAGGCCCACCCCCTTCCACTAGTCAGCCATGTGCATTTTTTTAGAGCTCTGACTTAGAACAATAGTAATATTTCACAAACCCTTCACATATTTTAAAACATAATTTGAAAAATAAAAACATCCAGTATGTGGAGAGCACAAGCCGTCTTCTCAAATTAATAAAAAAGTAGACCAGGCAAAGCCTCTTGTCAATAAGGGATGAAAAATTAAGTGAATGTTAAACAAATAATTGGTCCTACCCAAAGTCAGTAGCATTACAGAAGGAAATAAGCACAAGCATTTTAAAAAGAAATTTTAAAGGCGTATTTCTAAATAGTACAGAATCACAATAGACTATACTAAAACTTGCTTGGCATCTTCTTTTTTTCCTTCTGAGGATGCATTCAATTGAATTTGAGGAAGCATTCAACATGGATTCATTAGAATTAAATCAGAAAATATGGGATGCTTGAATAATGAGAGATGAAGAAGGTTGACATTAAAAAAAAGGAGGTGAGAAAACAAACAAAAGTACCATGTTAGCATTCAAAATGACACTCTAAATTCTAAAGCCAGAAGTTTTGAGCTGACTCTAAAGAAAACCAAATAAGAGATGAAAATGGTCAATGCTTAGAAAACACTTCAAGAATGTGAAGAGAAAGAAGCAAAGAGATGAAGATCGGGAGAACAAAGTTTTAGAAGAAATCAAATGGAGAGGCAGCAAATTGATAATTGGTGTGATTTATGAAGAAAGCAGCACCATGAAACCAAATCAATGTTTGAAATATAAAAAAAGAAAACAAGTATCATGACCTGATCAGAGATTTACATCTACACATTGAAACACTCACAGTATAAAAGGCAAAAATCTTAAACCTGTCAACTAAACAAGACAAGTTAAGATAACTGGTGTCATGTCAGACTTAGAAGCTAAATGGAATTACCACATAGCTTTTTTATTCAAAGCTATTGCTGATCAGCCAGTTTCTCCTTGTGTAAGATAGATACTAAAATGGGAAGGGGAAGCTGAAATGCCTCAGTGGATTAAGTGCTCACTTTGCAGCCCCGGGGACCGAGGATCGAATCCCAGCCACGGCCCATGCGGACCCATGTGCTGAACTGGGGAGTGCCCCCAGTTCAGTTCTCTCTCTCTCTTTCTCTCTCTCTCTCTGTCAAAAACAATAAAAAAAACAAACAAAATTTTTTTTAAAAAGGATCAGCTTTAATTTTAAATAAATAAATAAAGACAAATAGGTTCTTTAAAAAAAAAAAAAATGGGAAAGCCGGGATGGCTCAGTGGGTTAGGCGCTCGCTTTGAAGCCCCGAGGATCGAATCCCCACTCCGGCCCAGGCGGACCCACATGCTGAACTGGGGTGTGCTTCCCAAATGTGGTGAGGCCCCCAGTTCAGTTCAAAAATAAAAAATTAAAAAAATAAAATAAAGTGGGAAGAGCTGGTGTTTCCCCACCATCACTCTGATGTGACATGCTATTTCATTTAATTTTTTTTAATTAAATTTATTGGGGTCACATTGGTTAGTAAAATTACATAGGTCCCAGGTATACAATTCTACAATACATCACTATATGTTGCATTGTGTGTTCACCACTCAGTTTGTTTTCCATCACCATATATTTGAGTTCCCCTCCCTCCTCCCACATCTCCCTCCCCTCTTCCCACTAAACGTATTTCATTAACTTTTTAATCTGACATGAGCATTCCCTTATTGGCAATTTCTCATACGCTCAAGTCTAACACGGGAGGCCAGTATAGTTAATGGACAGAAGGTATTGTGAAGAAACCAGAAGGAAGAATGTACTGAACAACAGAAGTTTTTGAAACACCAGTCTTTTTATAAAAAATTTTGACTATGTTTTGACCAAAAATTCAAAATAAATTTGTGCACTAAATGGTTAATTACACAAGGTCAGCAGAAGAGACCATTCCATCCACCCATTAGCAGAAATGATCATTTTTATTGAGGATATCTTGCTTTATCTCTCTCCTTTTGAATTATTCCACTCTGATGTTAACACATTGTTTTAATTACAATTTGAACTCATTTATTTGGTTGTTTTTAATTTAGATATAAACCAAAGGCAATATGTTTATATAGCTTTCCTGACACTTTTCTTGTTTAACTGTAAAGAAAAAAAAAATAGCTCAATGTGCTTAACAGTTTACAAGAACTTACTCTTTCATTCAAACTCTCTTACATTCTTAAGCAATGCTATAGATTAAAAAAAAAAGAAAAAGGTTTATGATAAGGGATGCAGACATGGTAATGATTTCAAGCTCTATTAAGCAAAATTCAACTTAAGCCAGGGCTGTAAGGTTTTGACAACTGCATAATTAGAAACTGCACTGGGGTCACGCTTATCATTTAAGCCAGTTTCCAGTAGAGTTGGTGTTTATTGTTTTTCATTTTTAATCACTTTTTTAATTTAGAGAGGCACAGCACTCAGATTCAATGTCTAGTCTGATCAGATAGCCATGCCTTGGATATGATACTAATTCGGATCGATGAAAGAAAAGCAAAAGAGTGAAGGATCTCAATTGATTACATCAAGGTACAAGTATCTTTGCTATAAAGTCAATTAACACTGAACTAGAAATCCAATATTATGTTTCTCTTAATTTAAACGTTGACTGCATTAAAGAGATGATGAGCTTAAATGAGTTACTAAGTGAAAAGTCAACAAATCAGTTATGGCAAATTTAACTTGTAAAGCCATTCTATGGGACAAAGTTAATAATTTTGGGCCAAGAAATATTGCCTCAAAAGCATTTTCACAGTGACAAACATCTTGTGCTTTTGTCATGTGCATTTTACTAACTCTAGCCTCCTTCCATTTCTAGACCCTGTAGTTAGTAGGGAACCTACAGAACTATTTGGTGAGCTGATGCTTATTGTTGTTACTGTTGGTAAACTTTTTAGAAATATTTGGTAAATATTGCTGTTAACCTATAGCGGAGAGATTGTTTCGCATAAATAAAAAGCCAAATGCTTTAGAATCTACTTTTTTCTTACACAGACTGAAAATTGAGTCCCAGATTGATTACCTTGATTTCCCAGATAAATAACCAACATTTTTAAATGTAGATGCTCCACTGTGATTAGGCCAGGTTTCTCTCTTGATGTGCAGTCTTGATATTAGCATGTCCAGGATTTTAATCTTCAAACTAACCAGTGTTTTGGACTCCACCACAGTCAAATGAAACTTTATTTCCTTCTCAAGAGTTATTAAAACACTATAAGATCTGTACACCCTAACAAAAACTATTTTTTTTTAAATTTTCAGTTATAATTGACATTTAATATTATTTTGTATTAGTTTCAGGTGTACAGCATAGTAATTAGGCACTTACATAATTAAAGGAGTGATACCCCCGATTAGCCTACTACCCACCTGCTACTATACATAGTCATTATCATATTATTAACTATATTCCCTGTGCTGTACTTTACATCCCCAGGACTATTTTGTAACTACCAAATTGTACTTGATCCCTCCACCTTTTTCACCCAGACCTCACACCCCCTTATCTGGCAACCATCAATTTGTACTCTACCTATAAGTCTGTTTCTGTTTTGTTTTGTTTTGTTTGTTTGTTTGTTTTGTTCTATAGAATCTGCATATACATGAGATCATATGGTATTTGTCTTTTTCTGTCTTATTTCACTTAACCTAATACCCTGTAGGTTTATCCATGTTATTGCAAATAGTAAGATTTCATCTTTTATGGCTGAATGGTATTCCACTGTATATATGTACATCTTCTTTACCCAATTGTCTATTGATAAGCTTTTTGGCTGCTTCTATAATCTTTGCTATTTAAATCGCACTGCAGTGAACATTGGGGTACATATGTCTTTTTATATTAGTATTTTGGATACCTTCAAGTATTTATCCAGAAATGAAATTGCTGGGTCATAAGGTAGTTCTGTGTTTAAAATTTTGAGCAACCTCTGAACTATTTTTACAGTGGTGCATCAGTTGGCAATCCTGCCAGCATTGCACAAGGATTTCCTTTTCTGTACTTCCTTACCAACACTTGTCTTTGATTTACTGATGATGGCTATTCTGACAGGTGTGAAGTGATATCTCATTGTAGTTTTATTTGTATTTTTCTGGTGGCTATTGAGCATCTTTTCATATGTCTAGTGATCATCTGCATGTCTATGTCCTCTTTGGAGAAATATCTATTCAGGTCCTTTGCCCATTTTTTAACTGGATTGTTAGTTTTTTTGATATTAAAGTATGTGAATTCTTTATAAATTTTGAATAGTAACCCCTTATTGGATATATCATTGGTGAGTATCATCTTTTATTCAGTAGGTTATCTTTCTGTTTTATTGGTGGTTTCCTTTGCTGTGCAAAAAACTTTTTAATTGATATAGCCCCACTTTTTAAATTTTTTTTCTTTTGTTTCCCTTGCCTGAGGAAATATATATATAAAATAATAACTATTAAGAGAGTTTACTGCCTATATTTTCTTTTTTTTAAATTGTTTTTGAGAGAGAGAGAGAGAGAGAGAGAGAGAGAGAGAGAGAGATACACAGAGACAGAGAGAGAACTGAACTAGGGGAACTCCCAGTTCAGCATATGGGTCCACACTGGCCGGGACCGGGATTCAATCCTTGGTCCCTGGGGCTGTCAAGTGAGCGCTTAACCTACTGAGCCATCTGGCTTCCCCCTATGTTTTCTTTTAGGAGTTTTATGGTTTGGGGTGTCATACATATATAATTAAGTCTTTAATCCATTTTCAGTTTATTCTTATAATTGAAGAAAGAAGGTGGTCCCATTTCATTTTTTTTCATGCATCTATACGGTTTTCTCAGTACCATTTATTGAACAGGCTGTCTTTACCTCATATTATATTTGTACCTCCTTTGTAATAGATTAAATGACCATAAAAAATTATTTTAAAGGAAAAAATGAAAAATATCTTGCTCAGAGACTCTTTGTTAGGAGTTTACATTGCTTTGCATTCCAAGTTTGTATTTTGAGAATAGAAAGAAAATTGTTCTGCACTGCCCCAAATTAAATAAGCAACTGTAGCTGCATGTCATTATTAAATTTATTGCAATTTAATTAGGAGAGTTATAGTTTGTTACCGTATTGGTCCCATAGCTTCTAGTCTGAGCAAGTAATAAATGGGTCACACCATTTAATTCTTACTCCAAGCCCTGAACCAGCTGCTTACGTATCCATTCAGTTGACTCTGTGCTCTGAAAACAGCATCTCCTTGTTTATACTGCATCACAAAATGACACTTGCAATTAGAGGTTCAAGGCCATTCTGATATTTCAAAGAAATCCCACTTTACATGGAGAAATTAAAGAATATAATTAATACCTAAAGACCATTTAATCTTTTATTTGATGTAAAATAATGAAAAATGTTAAAAATAAAGAAAAAAAAACAAAGAAAAATTTTTGCTGGCCTCAGTCTCTTGATGTCCAAAAATTGTGGAAATTTCTGTCTCAATAAGATGAAAAGAATAGAAGTAAAGCTTTGCCTATGTCTAAGAGATAACTCTAATGTTAAAAAGCAATACAATCATTTGCATGTGGGCATCATCCACAGACAAATTAAACTTCGTAGTCTAAGCCTATACTTTTTCTAAATGTCAGCAGCTTCACAAATGCCTTCTTGTAGATGAAAAGATTATTATAATAAAGATGGGTTTGATCCAGTGACATTACTGAGTATATTCACCTAATACAGAAAATGTATACTAAGTTCTAGATGACGATGACAATGGAGAAATAGGGGTGACTACAGAAAGATATAAAGAAACATTAAGTAATAGAAAAACTGAACTATATGTAACTCTATATGTGGCTTAAAGTTAAGATCAATAATTATTTAGATGACTAGTCCAAATGTATACAAATTTTATTATAAAACCTGAATACCTAAGCCATGTCAATCTATAGCATACTTCAAGCTCTATGGTTTGGAATCTTAAGGTGTCTTTTTCTATCAGCAATAGAAACTTAACTGAGGCAATAACCTCAACATAGATAAGTAGTTCATTCACATAGATAATGGGGCATTTAATAGGTCAGCAACAGTCCTGGAGAACAAGAAATCCAGCACCTCAAGCCTAAGCATATTCTACAAAAGACAGAATATTTTTTAATGATGTTATTAATTTATCCCATATACTCTGCCCAGATTTGTTCGATCTAAATTACCAATGTTTGTCCTCAGTTATCCAGTACAATGGCAGTAAACAATTCTGTAGTAAATAGAAAAGAATGGGCAATCTAAATATATTTATTCTTGTCCATAGAATATGCTCTTATGGAAACAGCCAATTGATCTTTATTTTTATTGATTCATAGTTTAATTACCTTGGAAATTTTGGATTAATCATATGTTTCTAATTAGCATAACCTGAAACAAACATACTAAAAAATAAAAATTTAATAAATATGGGAATAAGGTGACTGAAAATAATAAGATGACAGGTTCTTAATTTATATTCTTTAAAATTATTAATAAAATGTTACTATCAGAGGCAATCATATTAGAGTATAGTAAAGGATAAAATTTTCTGCTTATTCTAACGGTTATCTCTTCTTACAAATGCAAGTAACATGGATTGTCTAGCTGAGCATTTCTCAAAGTATATCCCACAGTCCCTTGTAATGCTCTGTGAAAAAAATATCCAGGGGTTAGTGTGTTCAGAAACTTTGCAAAACCTATCTCTCCCTGTTAGAGATTCATACAATAGTAGGCATATCAAGGAAAGAAATCTATTTAACTTTGAAAGAAAATACAGAATAATAGTTCAAAAGACTATAGGTTCCAAATTTAGATTGAGTATGTTGGAAGAGCAGCTTTGTTTCTTAGTAATTTTGTGAATTTGAGAAAGTTATTATACTTACCCTCTGTTTGTCTGTCTCCTTAAATAAAGAATATAATAATAACTAACTCAAAGAATATTCTCATGAGAATTTAAATTAGTTAACACATATAAAAATACACAGTAACTAACATATTTGTAAACATTATAGAACATTTTGGTTGACATTTCTCAAATTTAACTGAACACCTTTGTGTGTTTGTGTGTATGTGCCTCTTAATAACCCCCAAAATATGGTCTTGTCCAATATTATTTAAAAAAAAAAGAAAAACCAAGTCTCATTTACAGGGCTTCTTTGGGTACAGTAGCAGATAGGTGGGACTCAAACTCAAGATTTCATCATCCCTGTTCCGTTCTGATACATGGTGGCATTCCACTTTTCAACTAACTGTCTTCCAGATTAAAGTGTCTCTCCCCTCACATGTTTTGCTATTCCATATAGGCAGTCAATTGGTCTTTATGAATTTAATCTTCCCTTAAACCTCAAAACCCCCCATTTTTGAGATGTGCAATATCTTTAAATTTCAGAAGGGTACAAACATTCCCTGAAATTGTTATGTTGAATTGACAATGTTGTTCTGTAATGGAGTTACGTGTATAAATTTTGAAAAAATAAAAAATTTAGTTTTTATATTATAAATGTATCTGGAGAAAAAAAGAACTCTAAGTTTTCTCTGTGAAGAAATTAAAAAAAAAAAATAGCAAGGCCGTGGAAGTAATCGTTTTAGTTTGTTGTTTGTTTTATATTTAATGTTTCCTCAAGGTCTAGCTGCTTTCTTTTATTTCTGCTATTGTAACTGCTTCAAGTGTACCTGAGATCCAGGCTTCAAATAAAGCTGCAGCTTTGCATGGAAACAAAGGAATTTGTTTCCCTGGCAACGGGAACCACACAAAGTCCTCACACAGCACTTCCATCTCTAACAATTCCCTACAACTTCTGGAGGTTTCCACCTAGATTGAATGAAGAATGGAGTTCTGTCCTTGGACTCCTTCAATGAGAAAATTCAATGAAATTCCCATGAGTCTTAGGCAGTTTCACGAGAGAACAAAGTAGCATACGTCAGATGTCTATTCATTGTGAATGTGAAGAATGTAGATTTGTGCAAATGAATCACATGTGGCCATATGGCCAACTCTAGGTAAACAGCTGCTCCTTATGGCTTTTTTTTTTTTTTTTTTAATGGAAACTGAGTTTGGGGAAACCTCACACTTCAGACAGTAAAGAACGAAATCTGTGAAACTGAAAAACCCACCATATGTCTTCCATTGCAAAGCATCCCTCCGCGACTTTAGCTCTCAAATTTGCTCACTTAGTGCATATGATGGCAAAAAAAGAAAATTATCTTTAGCAGAAGGAAAATGAAAGTGTCAGTGCAAATTCCCATTTCTTCTCATTTAGGATCTTGCATTACCCACTTAAATTTGAAGAAATTGAAAATTTGAAATTTATCTATGCTGCAGGTGTCCCCGTACTTCACAATAAATCATATACCAGTGGCTAGAGTCAATTCAGTCATTGAATGTAGGTGTGCCTGTTAAATTTGCTGCAATAGACATTCAAAATCATACAATCCAAAGCCACTGCCCTTGAGGAGTTTACAATCCAGTTTGGAGATGAAAGCTATAAACAGAAAGAATATTAAAATGCAAGAGTAAGATTACCCTTACAGGTAGTTATCTATGAATGAGTCAATTTTATATGCCAAACATCAGAGAATCACCCTGTCTTTAGCCACCCATCAATATCATCTTTTCAGTTCAGCCTTGAAAACAATGTTCTAAACAATGTTCTAACAATGTTCTAATTTCTTCTTCTCTTGGCTTCTTTTTCCCTCCCCCTCCAGGCAGTTTTCATTATTTTCAAATCAGCAAATGACAGTGTCCCTGTCACACACTAGACACAATGCTAGGTCCCAGGGACAAAAAAGGGGAGGGGGTGCAGAAGGGTTTTATAATCTACTGGGCAACATAAATATTTAAATATTAATCATCACAAATACAGAGGTCCCTTGGTACTCATCGTTACTTGGTTCAGGGAGGTGTGATGAGTATCAAAAATAATGAGTACCAAACAAATTTTTTCCCATAAGGAATAATGCAGTGGGACCTGGTTAACTTGTCATTAATTGATACTGGGAGACGTGATGAGTACCAAACAAACTATGAGTTCGGGGACAAAATTTTCTCATCTAAAGGCATTGAGTACCAAATTTGACGAGTTTCAATGCAGTTGAATAGCCAGGTATGGCTGCAATGATCTGATAACACAAATAATTTACCCAATACTGCTAGAGAAAACTTTCAAAATCAAACATGATCATGGCAACTCCTTGCTTGAAAGTCTCCTCTGATTCCACCATTGTCAATAAGGTTCACTCACTTCCCATCACCATTTCCCATATATGCCTCCTTCCAGACACTGAATTACAGGCATGTATAAAATGAATCGTTCTTCCTTCTATGACTGTGCTTTGGAAATCCCATTCCCTAATCTGGAATGCTCAATCCCACTAGCCTGTTTGGGAATCTCTTATTCTTCCTTTATTTTTGTAACAAACTAATCACTACCCTTAGCCCTTAAAACAGCTCCTTAATTTCCCAAACATAGAAACTCATTTTTCCTATATAGTGTTTACTATAAATAAAGAGCATATTCCTACATGGTAGTTTATTCACCAAGTACTAAAGCTGTTCATAACTTTAACCCACCCTTAAACTGTGAGCTCTCTAAGCATAATGAACACAGTTTTCTTTCTTATGTAAGGGCTGAATAAAGCAATGACCGAGTGGTGAAGGAAAAGTTTGATCAGAATTCAATATATGAAAATGAAACCTTGAACTCCAGAAAATAAAGGTATGACCTGTCACAAAGTTGTTAATGCACGATTGTGGTTGGATCATGGCATTCTTTTGAAGGTCTTAGTAAAAAAATCATGTTTGCAAATGAATATAAATAAAATCCCCATTGTCACTCTTTCTCCCTTCCTAGCCTTCTTAACATCTCATTGCTCCAAATTAAACTTGGCTTATGGGGTCATGGAGCAAAGAATTATTTTACTCTTCCAAGACAATCAGGGAATCCTTTTTTTCAAATGAAATAAGTGTTGTAAAATTATTTGTTAGCATGAACTACATTCAAAGGTAAAATAAATTCATTGATGTTTAATATTCACATAACACAGTTTATATTTTCATGTTAATATAGTTTTGATGGAAATTATATTATTTTGCTGCACTACAGTCCAAGTCTTGTTTGGAAAGTAAATATATGATTTATAAGCATTCTGGTAAGAGAAGGGGAAAAAAAAATCTACCGTGAACTATATATGTCTCTTCCAATTCAGAAGGTGAGAAATGGTAACATGACCAGAGAATACAAATAGAAATAGGCAGGAAACATGAGTTTGAGTAGAAAGTGAATGTGTAAAACCAGGAGACTGAAAATGGTACTTAAATACATTTATCCTTTGCCATGGAGTCACTAGAAAAACTGACCCCAAAAATCCACGGCTTGCATTTTCTGTACCTGCAAAAACCCTTGAATCATGCTAACATAGTTTCCCCTACTTTTCTTATAATTAGGGAATCGGAACTAAGCCAAGAGAAGAAGCTCACCTTTCCTCTCTCTTTGGTAACTTTCCATTCTGTTAATGTTCACTCAGCGCTTACTTGTTATATTAGGTTCCTAGGATGGCTGTCACTAATTATAAACTGGGTACACTAAAGCATTAGAAATGTACTCTCTCACAGTTCTGGAGTCAAAATCCCAAAATCAAAGTATTGACCATCTTCCTCTCATGCTTCTAGAGAAAACCTGTTCCTTGGCTCTTCACAGTTCTGATGACTCCAGGTGTCTTGTGGCTCATGGTCATATCATTTCAGACTCTGCCCCTGTGTTCACATTGCCTCCTCCTTTGCTCTTTCAGTATTACCTCTGCCTCTCTCTTAGGAAGATACACCCGATTGTATTTAGGGC
>PVKE010047895.1:0-11769 GCA_004027555.1 Craseonycteris thonglongyai | reverse complement strand
TGGATCATAAGGCAGTTCTATTTAAATTTTTTGAGGAACCTCCAAACTATTTTCCTTAGTAGCTGCACCAATTTGAAACTCTGCTGACAGTGCATGAGGGCTCCCTTTATGCCACATCCTGTCCAACATTTGTTTGTTGATTTATTGAGGATAGCCATTCTTATTTTTTTTTATTGTTTTTGACACAGAGAGAAACAGAGACAGAGAAAGACAAGAGAGAAGGGGAGGACCCAGAGCAGTCTCCACAGTTGTACATCATCTGTTTTTGACATGGTTTTTCCTTCCACATAGGAGGGCAGGGAGGGGCAGGGTGGAAACTCAGCCAGAGACCTCCTGCATGGAAGGCATACCCCCAACACTCTGGGGGCCAAACCAGGGGCCTCCCACATGGGAAGCTCACCCTGTTGAGAACCAAACTAGGGACCTCCCTCATGGGAAGCACACCCCAGTTCAGCATGTGAGTCCACGTGGGCCAGGGCTGGGACTCGATCCTCAGACCCTAGGGCTGCGAGGAGAGCACTTAACCCACTGAGCCATCCAGGCTTCCCTGAGGACAGCCATTCTGACTGGAGTGAGGTGACATCTCATTGTGGTTTTAAATTGTAAAACAAAACAAAAAACTCAATGAGATAGTACTATATTTTATACTTATTAGAAAGGCCAAAATCAGAAACACTGAGAACACCCAAATACTGGCATGATTTGGGAGCTGTTGGAACTCTCACTCACTGCTGGTGGGAATGCAAAATGGTACAGCCATTAAAGACAGTTTGGCAGTTTCTTACAAAACTAAACATACTCTTACTATTCAATCCAGCAATCACGCTCCTTGGTATTTACCCAAGGGGCTGAAAATTTAGGTCCACACAAACACTTGCACATAAATGGTTACAGCAGCTTTTTTCATAATTGCCAAAACCTGGAAGCAACCAATATGCCCTCAGTAGGTGGTATATAAATAAATTGTGGTACATCCAGACAATGAAATATTATTCAGTGCCAAAAGAAATGAGCTATCAAGCCATGAAAAGACATGGAAGAATTATAAATGCATATGGCTCAGGCAAAGAAGCCAATCTGAAAAGGCTACATATCATATGATTCCTGCTATATGACATTCTGGAAAAGGCAAAACTATTGAGATGGAAAAAGGATCGGTAGTTTCCAGGGCTTAGAGGAAAAAGGAGTAAAGATATGGAGCACAGGGGAAGCCAGGATGGCTCAGCGGGTTAAGCACTCGCTTTGCAGCCCTGGGGACCAAGGATCAAATCCCTGCCCCAGCCCATATAGCCCTATATTCTGAACTGTGGTGTGGCCCTCTGTTTGGTTCTTGCCGGAGTGAGCTTCCCATGTAGGAGGGCCCCGGTTCGGCCCCCAGCTCATGGGGTGTGTCTCTCATGCAGGATGCCCCCATCCAATTCCTGCCCTGTGCAGCTCCCCACCCACCTGTGTGGAATGAAACTATGTTGAAGGCTGATGACTTACAACTATGGGGACTGCTCTGGGCCCTCCCTCTTCTGTCTGTCTCTCTCTGTCAAAAACAATAAAATAAGTCATTTTTTTAAAGATATGAAGAACAGAGAATTTATAGGGCAGTGAAACTATTTTGTATTATACTATAAGGGTGGATAAATGCCATTATACATCTGTCCAAACCTATGGAACAGGGGTGTCAAATTGGCGGCCGCTTTGACACCCCTGCTATAGAATGTACAACACCAAGAGTGAACTGTAACATAAACCAGGGACTTTGGGTGATGATGATGCATCTGTGTAAGTTCACTGATTACAACAAATATACCACTCGGTCAGGATGTTAATGGTGGGAGAAGCTGTGCCTGTGTAAAGGTGGAAGTATATGGGAACACTGTGTACTTTTCATTCAATTTTGTTGTGACCCTAACGCTGCCCTAAAAATAAAACCTATTAAAAATTATTTTAATTGAACAGAGACTCAGGGATCTGTAGGACAACAACGAAGAATCTAAAGTTTCTGTCAGAGTCCCAAAAGAAGAGGAAAAAGTGTATGGGTTTGAAAAAGTATTCAAAGAAATTATGGCTGAAACATCTCAAATTTAGTAAGAGATAGTACCCTACAGATTTAAGAAGCTGAGCAAAACCCAAATGGGATAAACCCTAAAAAAAATCCATACCAAAATACATCATAATCAAATATTTGAAAACTAAAGGGGAAGGAATTTGAAAGCAGAAACACACCTTATCAATAAAGAAAAAGCAATTCAAGACAGTAAATTTCTCATCAGAAACTATGAGGGCCAACTAAAAGTGACACATTTTCCAAGTGCTGAAAGAAAAGAATCATGAAGCCAGAGTCCTACATCCCAGGAAAATATCCCTCAGGAATGAAACGGAAATCAAGACATTCTCACATGAAGGGTAACTAAGAGAATTTATACAAGGAAACCAACCTGAAAAAATAGCTAAATTAAGTTTTTTAAACAGTAAAGATTGAAGAAGAAATCTTTAAAAATCAGGAAGGAAAAAAGAATTAATAAGCAAAACTATGGGGAAATACAATAGACTTTCCTTGTCCTTTTGAGTTGTCTGATATGTTTGAAGGTTGAAATAAAAATTAGACAACTAATATAGTTCTGAATGTATGTAGAGGACATTTAAGATAATTTTCTTATGAAATGGGTGAGGGTAAAGGGATGCAAAAGGAGATAAGATTTCCATGCTTCACTGAAACTGGTGAAATGACATCATAGATTTTGTAATACACACACACACACACACACACAAATGTACCTACAGCAACCACCAAAAAAGTTATGCAAGATACACTCAAAAACACTACAGATAAATAAAAATTGAATTCTAAAAACTGTTCAAGTAATCCAAAGGAAAGGCAGGAACAAGAAAACACAGAACTTAACAAGATAGACTAAACAAACAAACAAAGCCTTAAATGACAAATGTAATCCCTAACGTATTAATAATTACCTTAAATGGGGGAAGCCAGGATGGCTCAGCACATTAAGCACTCGCTTTGCAGCCCCAGAGTGGGAGGATCGAGTCCCAGCCCTGGCCTGTGTGAACCCATAGGCTGAACTAGGGTGTACTTCCCATGTGGGAGGCCCTAGTTGGTTCTCACCCACCTGTTTGGCCCCTTGCTTGAAAGTGTGTGTTTCCCATGCAGGAGGCCCCTGGCCTGGTTCCCGCCATGTGCGGCCCCCACCCACCTGTGTGGAATGAAACCTTGTTGAAAATTGATGACATACAGCTATGGAGACTGCTTTGGGCCCTCTCCCCTCTGTCTGTCTCTGTCTCCCTCTATCGTTGCCAAAAACAATAAAATAAATCTTAAAAAAAAAAAAAGAAATAGATAATAATTACCTTAAATGTAAATGATCTATATACACCAATTTAAAGACAGAGATTGGCAAAGTGGATTAAAAAATATGACCCAATTATATCCTACCAAAAAAAAAAAACTCACTTCTAATATGATATTGGGATGTTCAAAGTAAAGGATTTATGAATGCATGGATAGGTAGATAGATGACAGATATCATGCGAACATTAATAAAGAAAAAGGAGTGCTTTTATCAATATCAAAAAAAGTAGATGTTAGAAAATTAGCAGAGACCGAGAGGAGCATTACATAATGTTAAAAGGGTAAATCCACCAAAAAGACAATGTGATCCTAAATGTGTACGATTTGCAGTAGAGATGCAAAATCTGTGAAGCAAAAGCTGAGAGAACTGAAAAGAGAAACATAAAAATGCAACAGTTACAGTTGGAGACTTCAACACTCCTCTCTTAACAAGAAATAGAAGAAATAGAAAAGATATAGAAGAAGTCAACAACACCATTAGCCAATGGGATCTAAACCAGGGTGTCCAAACTTCTGGCTCCCCTGGGCCACCATAGAAGAAAAAGAATTGTCTTGGGCCACACATCAAATACACTAACACTAACGACAGCTGATGAGCTATGTCATGAAGCCAGATACATATATTTAATATATAATGTCTATATATTATATATAGTATATAACACATATTATATGTTATATAATATATATTACATATTATATAGTATATAGTTTATATTACATATATATATATAATATATATATATATATATCACAAAAACATCTCACAATGTTTTAAGAAAGTTTACAAATTTGTGTTGGGCTGCATTCATAGCCATCCTCTGCTGCATGCACAAGTTGGACAAGCTTGATCTAAACATTTTAGAACACATTACCCAACCATAGCAGAATACATATTCTTTTCAAAGGACCATAGAAAATATGCCAGGATAGTACATATTCTAGGCCATAAACATGCCCTAACAAATGTAAAAGAATTCAAATCATATAGAGTGTGTTCTCCAATCATAAAGGAATCAAAGTAGAAATCAGTAACAGAGAGATAACAGGAAAATCTGCAAACAATTATAAACTAATAATTTACTTCTAAATCATTCATGGGCCAAAGCATCTAAAAAAAAAAAAAATCCAAAAAACATATTGAACTGAATTAGAATAAAAATACAAATGCTAAAACTTGTGAGAGTTAAAGTAATACTGAGATTTATGGTGCTAAATGCATACATTAGAAATAGATGAGGGGATGCTGGGATAGCTCAATAGGTTGAGCACTTGCCTTGACACTGCAAGGTCCAGGGACTTGGTCCAGGGATTTAGTCCCGGCCACCGGCTGTACAAACTGATATGCTGAACTGGGATGGCCCAGTTCATGTGGAGGCCCCCAGTTCAGTTGCTGCCCTGAACAGCCCCACATCCACCTGCGTGGAAGGAAACTATGTCTCAACTAATGATGTGCAACTATGGAGACGGCTCTGGGCCCTCCCCTGCCTCTCTATTTCTCTCAAACAATAAAATAACTCTTAAGAAAAGAAAAAGGGGAAGCCGGGATGGCTGAGTGGGTTAGGCTCTCACTTTGCAGCGCTGGGGACTGAGGATCGAGTCCCGGCCGCGGCCCGCGCGGAACCATGTGCTGAACTGGGAGCTCCCCCAGTTCAGTTCTCTCTCTGTCTCTGTATCTCTCTCTCTCTCTCTGTTAATAAACAATTAAAAATAAATAAATAAATTTAAAAAAAAAAAAAAAAAAGAAAAGAAAAGAAAAAGATTAAAAGTCTGAAATCAATCATCTAAGCTCCTACCTCAAGAGCCAGAAAAAGAAGAGTGACCTACACACAAAATGAACAGAAGGAAGGAAGAGCAGAAATCAGTGACATTGAAAACAGAATATAGGGAAAAATCAATGAAGAAAACAAGCTGATTCTTTGAAAAGATTAATAGGGAATACCGGGATTGCTCAGCTGGTCCAGAGGTTTATCGGGGTGGTCCAAGAATTGAATCCCCGTCCCAGCCCTGGACTATGCGGACCCATATGCTGAACTGTGGTGTGCTTCCTGGGCAGGCCGGGGCGGAGCTGGGGGGAGGAGTTCAGTTCCCCACGGGGCAAAGCTTCAGTGTAGGAGGGCCCCTGGTTCAGCTCCTGGCTCGCAGGGCCATGCCTCCCATGCAGGAGGCCCTCAGCACAGTTCCTGCCCTGCGCAGCTCCATGCCCACCTATGTGGAATAAAACTATGTCAAAAAATTAATGACATACAACTATAGAGACTGCTCTGGACCCTAACCCCCCCCCTCAGTCTCTCTCTCTCTCTCGCTCTCGCTCTCTCTCTCTCTCTCTCTCTCTCTCTGTGAAAAACAATAAAATAAATCTTTTCTTTAAAGAAAAGATTAATAAAATTGACAAACCTTAGAAAACCGACAAAAAACAAGTAAGACACAAATTACCAGTGGCAGGAATAAAGCTGGGAATATCATTACAAATCTTACAGACATAAAACAATAATAATGGAATACTACAAACAATTCTACACACATAAATTTCACTTCTTAGAAGAAATGAACCAATTCCTCAAAAAACACAAACTACCAAAATTCACTCAATATGAAATACATAGTTTGATTATCACTATAACTTTTAAGGAAAATGATTTCTTAATTTTAAATTCCCCCAAAGCCAGTCTTTTGGCCCAGATATTTTCACTAGAGAATCCCATAAAACATAGAAGAAATAACACCAATTCTTAACAATGTTTTCCAGAAAAACAGAAGAGGATGGAGCACTTCCAAATTCATTTGATAAAGCTAGTATTACCCTGACACCAAAACCAAACAAAAAGGCACCAAAACCAAACTGCAGACCAGTATCTCTCATGAATGTAATTTTAATATCCTTAAAAAATAATAGCAAATAGCATTCATCAATATATAAAAACAGTAAAGCATGACCAAGTTGGGTTTATTCCAGGAATACAAAACTGGCTCAATACCTGACAACCAGTGAATGTAATCCACCATATCAAAAGGCTAAAGAAGAAAAATCACACAAACAGTTCAGTCAATGAAGGGGGAAAAATGACAAAAATCATTACCCATTCATGATAAAAACGTTCAGAAAATAAATAGAAACAGGAGAATGTCCTCAACTTGATAAAGAACATCTACAAAAACCTATGATAAATGATACTTAATGGTGAAAGATGAAATGCTTTCCCCCAAGATCCAGAACAAATCAGGGCTGCCTGCCCTCACCACTCTTATTCAACATAATGCTGCAAGTTATCATCAATGCAATGAGGCAGGAGAGGGAAATAAAACACTGATTGGAAAAAGATAAACTAAAACTGTCCCTGTTCAGAGATAATAATATTCTCTATATAGAAAACTCCAAGGAATCCACAAAAATAAAACTCCTCCTAGAAATAGTAAGTCAGTTGAGCAAGGTCATTGAATGCACAATAAACATATAAAAGTCAATTACACTTCTATATACTAGAACATATGGACACTAAAATTAAACATATGATACTATTTACCATCACTCAAAAAAATGAAATGCTTAAGTGTAAATCTAACAAAATGTGCCAGACTTACATACTGAGAATTATAAAACATTCATGAAAGAAATCAGTGAAAAATTTAAAAAATGGCAATACATACCCAGGTGTCAATTTACTCCAAATTGATATACAGCTTTAACACAATTCCTATGAAAATCCCAGCAAAATGTTTTTGTAGATATAAACAAGGGATGCCAGGATGGCTCAGTGGGTTGAGTGCTTGTATTGCAGTCCTAGGATCTGAGGATTGTAACCCAGGGCCCCTGTGGACCCATATGCTGAACTGAGGCGTGCCCCAAGTTCAGTTCTCACCCAGGCGAGCTTCCCATGTGGGAGGCCCCTGGTTTGGCTCCTGCCCGGGGCATGCTCCCCATGTAGGAGGCCCCCAGCAGAGCCACGCCTCCCATGCAGGGCCCCCTGGCCTGGTCCCTGCGCAGCCCTGTGCCCATCCGTGGAGTGAAACTGTCAGAAAACTGATGATGTACAACTATGGAGACTGCTCTGGGCCCTCCCCCTTCTCTCTGTCTCTCTTTCTGTAAAAAAACAATTAAAAATAAATCTTTAGATATAAACAACATTATTCTAAAATTTATATAAAAACGTAAGGGAATTAGAATAGCTAAAACAATTTTGAAAAAGAATAAAATTGAAGGAAGGGTCTACCTAATTTTAAGACTTACTATACAGCTACAGTAATCAAGACTGTGTGGTACTGGTGGAGTAAAAGACACATGGATCAATGGAACAGAATAGAGAGCCCAGAGACAGACCCACACAAATTTGTCTAACTGATTTTTAACAAAAGTGCAAAACCAATTTAATGAAGTACAGCCTTTCCAACAAATGATGCTGGAGCAATTGGACAACCATAGGCTAAAAACCTCAACCTAAGCCTTAAACCTTACACAAAAACACAAAATAGATCAGATTTAAATTGAAAACCTAAAGCTCTATATTTTTAGTAAAAAAGCAGGACAAAACTCTGGGATTTAGGGTTAAACAGAGTACCCAAAACACAAACCATGTGAGGAAAAATGGATAAACGGGACTTCATTTAAAACTTTTGCTCTGAGAAACACCAGCTAAAGAAATGAAAAGTTACAGTGCAGGAGACAGCATTTGCAAACCGCATATCCCACAGAGAACTAGCATGTAGAGTATATTTTTAAAAACTAAACAACAATAAAACAACAGTCCAATTATAAAATGGGCAAATGATATGGCACAGATGGCAAATGAGCACATGAAATATGAACATTATTAGCCACCAGAGAAATACAAATTAAAACCACAGTGAGATGGCTAAAATTAAAATATAAATATACCCACACCAAATGCTGGTGAGGAGGCAGGGAAACTGGATCCCTCACACACTGCTGGTGGGAATGTACAATGGCGCAACCACTCTGAAAAACAGTTTCTTAAAAAACTAAACATACATTTATAATATGACCCAGCAATTGCAGTCCTGGGCATTTTTCTCCAGAGAAATAAAGACATGTTCACAACAAAACACCTGTATACTGATGTTCATAGCAGATTTATAAATAACAACTCCAAACTGGAAACAACTCAGATGTCCTTCAACAGGTAAATAAACAAACTATAGTACATCCACATCACAGAATACTACTTAGCACTAAAAAACTGTGCAATTGTGATATATGGAACAACTTAAACAAATGTCCACTTTCCTCATTTTTAACAAGGGGGAAGTTGTCTCAAAAGCCTTCCTGTTTGGGAATTCAAGATACAGTTAAGCAGGGTGGTACAAAATAATAGCATAGCTGAAAGAGCTTAGGGCTTTTTAAAATTTAAATTTTTTAAAGATTTATTTTTATTGATTTTTGACAGAGAGAGACAGAGAGAAGGGGGAGGGCCCAGAGCAGTCTCCATAGCTGACAGCATTAGTTTTCCATATAGTTTCACTCCACAGGTGGGTGCGGGGCTGCGCAGGGCAGGAACTGGGCCGGGAGCCTCCCGCATAGGCCCCGGAAAGAATTGAACTGGAGGCACAGCCCAGTTCAGCATGTGGGTCCACATGGGACGGGGCCGGGATTCGATCCTCGGGCTCCAGGGCTGCAAAGCGAGCGCTTAACCAGCTGAGCCACCTCAGCTTCCCCTAAAATAATTTTTTTTTTTTTAAGATTTATTTTCTTGAGAGAAAGTGAGAAAGAGAGAGAGGCCCAGAGCAGTCTCTATACTTGTACATCATTAGTTGTGACATGGTTTCATTCCGAAGAGGTGGATGTGAAGCTGTGTGAAGCAAGAACCAAACCGGGGGCCTCCTGCATGGGAGGCAACAGTCTTCAATGCCATCCTGGCAGTTAGTTACCAGTTGCACCACAGTTCAGCATATGAGTTTGCATGGGCCTGGGCTAGGATTCGATCGCCAGGACTTGCAGTTGCAAGGCAAGTGCTCAACCTGTTGCGCTATCCCCGCATCACAAATTTAATTTACTTTTTAAAGGATTTTTCGAGATTCAAAAGAAGCAGAAAGCTCACTTTGCAGCCCCAGGGACTGAGGATCGAATCCCGGCCCTGGCCTATGCGGACCCATATGCTGAACTGCAGTGTTTCCCATGCCGGAGACCCCCCAGTTCGGTTCTCACCCTCAGTTCAGCCTTTGGCTCGAGGGGGTGTGCTTCCTATGCCGAGGCCCCCTGCCCAATTCCTGCCCTGCACAGTACCCCGGCCGACCTGTGTGGAACCAAACCAAACCATGTCAGAAAAACTGATGACGTACAGCTATGGAGACTGCTCTGGGCCCTCCCGTTTCTCTCTGTCTGTCTCTCTCTGTCACTGTCAAAAACAGTAAAATAAATCTTTAAAAAATCAGAAAAAAGCCACTTGATGCACAGCAGCTATTGTGCTCCCTGAACATCCTAGCAAGGCCATTGTGAAAGCTGGGAAGCCAGGAGAAAGAGTCTAGGGAAGGTGCATTCTGTGAGCACAAACCAAGAGGTCTGTGTCATGGAGGCGAATGGCTTAGTAAAGTAGTTCTCGCCGTTTTACACTGAAGTGGGACGGGGTGGATTAGGGACCTAACCTGCAAAGACTCCGTGTTCCCAGGAACACAAGGAAATGTCTTTGTTCTGATATACAAAATTAAGGGTTCAGCAGGCAAGGGACCTGAACGACTGGAAAAAGCCATATATCGTCCTGAACATCAGGGATAACGGGGCGTCCCGTGTCCCAGCACATTCAGCTGCTGGTATAATATTTGTCATGGATTCTCGAGCATGACCAGTGTCTGCACCGTGTTCCGTTGTGGAAATGACGGAGGGAGGAAGAGTCTGGAATCTTTTCGAAGCCCCATCACTGCACATTACGTGCCAAGGCAGAATCGGGGTGCACGGCCTGCGAAAGCGGAATCGCCGCACAGAACACGCGAAGGCAAAATCTTACCAGACGAATTTTGAACCTGCCGAAGCACCCGTTGCTAAGGGGTCCACTGACGGTGAATTTAGGGGTCTCCCAACAGCCAATCCTAAGTGGCAGGCGTGTCAAGAGGCGTGACCAAGGCCAGACAGCAGCCAATGGCAGAGCCACGACTAGGGTGAGGCCACCCAGTGGCTGAGACAAACAGTCGCAGCGACCCGAGGACTGTGACGATCTGCGGGCCGGCCGGGGCGTTCGCGCTGTGAAGTCTGGACTGTGGACTCTCGCCACGACCCTACTGCGCTTGTGGCCTGCCGCGAACGGCCATGGAAGAGGCCAGGAACAACTATCTGCGGCTGCTGCGCCGGCAGCAGTGCGAGAAGCGAGAGCTTCAGGCCCACGTCCTGCTCATGAACAGCGAGGCCCAGAAGAACGCCAAGAAGAGGAAGCAGCTGCACCTGGACGAGCTGCGTCTAGAGACGGAGCTGGAGCAGAAGCACAGGCAGGAGCTGGAGCAGTTCCGAGACACGGTCACGGACAGCGGCCTCCTGCAGGCCCTCAGCGACGAGCTGGCCCGGATGGAGCTCGGGAGCCAGCGGCCCCGCTTCCTGAAGGCCCATCGCAGGTGTGAAAGGAAGGCGGGGCTCAGCCGAGACCACAAGCTGGGCCAGGCCCCGAAGGAGCCGCAGGTCCCCCCGCACGAGGAGATCCAGAAGCTGGCCGCCATCCTGGCGGCCCGGAACCTGGAGATCAAGGACGTCCCGGCGGACGGCCACTGCATGTACCGCGCCATCCAAGACCAGCTGAGCGTCTCCATGTCCGTGGAGAGCCTGCGGGCCCGCACCGCCAACTACTTGCGCAAGCACATGGACGACTTTCTGCCCTTCCTGAGCGACCCCGAGAGCGGCGACCCCTACACGCGCGAAGACTTCCTGAACTACTGCGACGACATCGTGTACAACGCGCTGTGGGGAGGCCAGATCGAGCTGAGGGCCCTGTCGCACATCCTGAAGACGCCCATCGAAGTGATCCAGGCCGACTCGCCCGTCTTAGTCATGGGAGGGGAATACACCCGGAAGCCGATCACCCTCGTCTACACCCGCTACGCCTGCGACCTCGGGGAGCACTACAACTCGGTGAAGCCACTGGAGGCGGGGGCCGTCGGAGGTGCCTCCCTGGGCTGCTTCTAAGGTCACTAGCACCACTGTTGCCATGGTTACTGTCCTTGCCGTGGCCATTGTTGTTTCCTTAATACCTTTTCTGCCTTTTCTGTTGCTCTTGCAGTCACCACTGTCGTCACTGCCGCGGTCGTTGCTGTTGCTGCCACTGCTGCCGTCCTGCTGCCATTGATGATGATGATGTCGCTGCCGCTGCCGTTGCCGCTGCCGCTGGAACCGAAGCCACTGCTCCATTTGCTCAATAGACCTTTTATTCCTTTGATTTTCTCTGAGTTTTATTTATTTCATCCCCAGCCCACCTCCA
>PVKE010047894.1:0-11769 GCA_004027555.1 Craseonycteris thonglongyai | reverse complement strand
GCTCTAGCTTCTCAATTTTGTTGGTAAAGTACTCATTTTGCTCAGAAAATTTCTTGTTGAGGTCATTTCACTGTGTCTGGGTACTTTGCCAGCATTGAGTGAGCTCTCTGAGTGTCTTGATTAATGCAGCCCTGAATTCTGTTTCACTTAGATTTGATTCCAAGTGTGCAAGGTCCTTTACTAAAGACTGCCCCTGATCGTCTGGAGGGGCTTTGGATTCTGAGGTTTGCATTGTGTTTGATGTGGTTCTTTTTGCTTTACACATGAGTCTGTTTTCCCTCTGGGGGTTTGCCTATCAGATGGGCTTCTCTTTATTTTTTCTTTTGGACTCAGTTGTGGGAGAAGGAGATTTTGGGAGAGGGTTTGGGGAAGCAGACAGCTTCTGTGTCCTGGGGCACTTCAGGTTGCTGTCTTAGCTGTTAGATAGCAGGGTAGTAAAGTTGTGGCCATGGGTGGGGGCATGTGAGTAGGAGCTAGGGTGGTCCTGAGACACAATAGCAGATTCCTCTTTCAGCAGGGGGGCTGGTGGTTCAGTGTGGGCGGGGCGCAGGAGCTCTGGTCTTTCCTCCTCCTGGCTGCCCCTCCTTCAATTGTATCTGTAAGGCACGCCCGCAGGGCAGCACTTGGATGGGCTGGGGTTTGGCAGAGGCCCTGGTCGGCCGCGCAGTCCTGTGCACAGGCAATGACACCGCAGAGACCGGCAGGCAGCCCAGTTGTGCTCGCGGTCCGCAACGCCCCAGAGGCTCGGTGGGCGGGACGCCAAAAGCCCAGCTGCGCGCTCGCGAGCAGGCAGCAGTGCTGCCAAAGCCCGGTGGGCAGGGCGCCGAAAGCCGGTCTGAGCACAGGCAGCGGTGCTGTGGCGGCCTGGCGAGCAGGGTGCCAAAAGCCCTGTAGTGCACCGGCGAGCAGGCAGCGGCGCTGCGGGGCGGCCTGGTGGGTGGGGCACCGAAAGCCGGGTGCGCGCACGCAGGGATGCGCAGTGGCCCAGTGGGCGGGGCGCCGAAAGCCCAGCCGCGCACTTCCGTGCAGGCAGAGTCGCCGCAGCGGCCTGGTGAGCGGCGACCAAAAGCCCAATTGCGCGCTGGCAAGCAAGCAGCGGTGTTGCTGTGGCCCGGTGGGCGGGGCGCCGAAAGCCCTGCGCGCACAGGCCGTAGCTCGGGCGGCAGCCGCTCTCCGCTCCCGGCTCCGTTGAGACCGCCGGATCCACTCCAAGCACGTCCAATGCAGCTGTGCCCACTCCAGCCCCAGCCCTCACTCCAAGAGCCCTGTCCTCAGAAGGCGCCCCCTCACAGTCAATCTCTGTTGTGCCGAATGAGACCACCTGCGAGACAGACAACCACGACACAGAGAATTTGGTGGAATCAGACCCTCTTCTGCCAATTGGTGAGGGAGATTTTATTAGCAGATTCGAATCTGGGCTGCCACCCCGGTTCATCCGAGAGCAACCAGCCCTGACTTACACCAAGTTTGTCCTTTTATTCACAATTCAAATCAGGGGAGGGGTACCGAGTGCGAAATTCTATTGGGTCATGCAGAGTTCAAGCCTTGCGGTTGCACGCATTAACTAAGGGCAACAGCCCTCGTCCTTGAACATTCTGCTACTTTCTGATAAGATAAGACATCCTGTCCTACAATCTCCTCCGTAAATCGGGGGTGCTGAGCTGCTGTGGGCCGGTGCCCTGCTCTCACCCCGCCCGCCGGGAAGTGCCGCCGCCCTGCTCCACAGTCCCTGCTCCACTTTAGGCTCCGTGATCTGATGAGGGCACTGCGTGCTGTCCCTTGAGTTCGGATGTTAAATTGTCCACAGTCCTGTGGGGCTTCCACGCTCCCTAGGTCTCGGCTTCCAGTCCGCCCTCGATCCAGCTCCACTGTGACCGTAGTCCCCCAATCCCCCTTTGTTTTTGCCAGCCCCGGGCCGCGCTCCGAGTCTCTGTCCCCGAACCGCTGCTTCCCCTTTTCTCTCCCGCTCTCCCCCTTTTTTTCTCTAACCTTTGTGTGTTGTTCTGCGTTGTCTTTCTTTTCTTTTTTTTTGAACTGAACTAGAGGCCTCACCGCGTTCGGGAAGCACACCCCAGTTCAGCATGTGGGTCCGCCTGGGCCGGAGCCAGGATTCGATCCTCGGTCCTCGGGGCTTCAAAGCGAGCGCTTAACCCGCTGAGCCATCCCGGCTTCCTGTTCTGCGTTGTGTGGTTCTCTTAGTTGAGGTTTCTTCTCAGGGTTTCCCCTGTGGATTCCCCTCTGTTCACAAGGCCCTTCCCAGGCAGTTATCGGCGCTCTCCTCTCATGCCGCCATCTTGGATCCTCCCGTTTTCTCATTTTTTGTGAGAAGAATGTGCCTGGCTATTAAAAAAGCCCCAACTCAGCCTGAGTCACCAGATTTAATGAAGAATGACAAAAACTGAAAGCTTTCAGCAACTGTTTTTAAAGATTTATTGTTTTTGACAGAGACAGAGAGAGACAGAGACAGAGACAGAGAGAGACAGAGAGAAGGGGAAGGGCCCAGAGCAGTCTCCATAGTTGTATGTCATCAGTTTTCAACATGGTTTTATTCCACACAGGTGGGCAGGGAGTGGGCGGGGGCCTCCTGCATGGGAGGCACACCCCCACAAGCCAGGCTGAACCGGGGCCTTCCACATGGGAAGCTTGCCCCAGTGAGAACTGAACTGGGGGCCACACCCCATTTCAGCATATGGGTCCACATGAGCCAGGGCCAGGGCCAGGATTCAATCCTTGGACCCCGGGGCTGCAAAGCGAGTGCTTAACCCACTGAGCCATCCCGGCATCCCAAGATCTGGCTAATCTTTTGCCAGTGTTGTCCTCACCCCTAATTTGTGAATCTGAGCCTAACTTCCACAGACATGAAGGTGATAGAACAGCACGGTGCATATTCACTTGGACCTGGTGCTCATGGGATGGGAGGAAGAAAATGCTTAGAAGCAGCACAATGATGTTTGACTCCAAACCTACATTGAACCTCTTTCTCTTGCAGGTCTTTATGTTTATTCAGATGCTCTCTGAGCTGTTGGATAAATAACTGTGTGTGTACCACAGTGAGCTGAGAAATTCTATTCTTGGGTTCCAAGCTCCCTTGACCTTCCTTCTGTAGGTGGCCTGCTACGCAGCACTGACTACGCTGGCGGCCTTGACTAACCTGACCCTCACAGCACTGACCACCACCATTCAGAGGGGCTGCATTGTGAGCCTCAGAGGGGCAGCACAGGCCCGTTGGCCGGTGAGCTGTGCCACCCTTGTCATCATGGGCCCTCTAATAGGCTGAGAAGTAGGCCTGGCTCCGTGAGCAGAGGAGGAGCCAATCAGGGCTCTGAGAGAGGTAGGCGGGGTAGCCTATAAGTCTCCAAACTTTTCAGCCCGCAGGCCACATTAACTATCAAACAGCAGTTTAGGGGCTGACTACACACTCGAGGTCCAAATAAAAAAGAATCAAAACAGATGTTGTTTTTAATGATTTATTTAATATTATTTTAGTCAGGTAAAAAGGTCTCCACAGGCCGGATGAGAGGGCCTCGGCCCGCCGGCCGCAGTTTGGAGACTCCTGCTTAAGAGAAAGTTACTTGGAGTCAAACAAACCAAGACGAGAATCCAGCTAAAACCAGCTATGGCTGTTACAGACTGCAAATTATTTGCCTGCCCTAGACTTTTCTTATCTACGAGGGGAACCCAAAAAAGCCTGGAATGATCTTCTTAAGAGCGGGCCCCTTGTAGTATAGGCTTCCGCACTAAGTGAGTGTTCTAGGAACCGGTCTGCATCCGTGTACCCGCTGCTGTTGTGAGAGGCTGTGTTCAGCTACGGTGAATTTTTTTGGAGACGCTTTCAATGTGTTTTCCCATTGCATGATGGGTGATGTACACGCACAACATGTGGCATAATAACACACCCATCCACACCCTGCTGAGTATCCAGCAATTTTTGACCAAAAACAGCATTACCCCCATGCCCCACCCGATCTGTCACCCTGAGAGCCTTCTTTTTTGTTTCCCTGATTAAAAAAGTCCTCAAAGGGAACAGTTTGCAGATGTGGAAGAAGTGAAACAAAAGAAAAAAACATCAGAAATACTAAAAGGCATCAAAACCAATGAGTTCAAAATCAGTTTTGAGCAGCGAAAAAGCATCTCTGTGGGTATATTGCAACACACAGAGATAACTTTGAAGGTGACTGAAGTTTAAACATGTAAGAGTAAGTACCCAATTTTTAATAAGGAAATTTGTTTTTTTGGGGGGGGTCCCCCCTCGTATAAAATGGAAGAAATAATGACAACTCCCCTCCCCCTTCCACCAGCTCAGTTTGGGGAAGCATTCTGTGACATACAGGATTTGTAAAGCACTTACCACTATATTTGTCCATAGAATGTGCATAAAAAATGGAAGATATTGTTATTGTCAAGGGGATATATAAACTGCATGTTTGGAAAAGAAATCAAAATGCATTATAGAAGTTCCTTGACAATTGTAGACCTGCAAAATAAGTGACTTAAAAGATGTTCTAAATTCTGGCCAGTGATAAGCTTCCACTTCCCCCTGAAAAATACATTCTCAACTGTGACTGTTGATCATCACCCAGTTGACAGTGAGAAGGAGAATTTTTTTTCTCCCAATGATGGAGCTAAATAAAGCATTGTGGCATCTTTGTTTTTTCTTCCATTTATAAAACTTGGATCATTCACGTGATATTTTCAAATTGCCAACTTAAAACTGGAGATCTTGTCCTACCTTATGTTTGTGCAATTGGCACTCTGCTAGAAAACGCCCTTGAGTGTTGATAGCTAAGATAAAGACAGCTATTATGGAGAAGTCTATCAAAATACACTTCTTACAAAGAGTAGAATCCCCTTATAATCATGTTTTCTTTTAAACTGCACCTATTTGGATGTATGGTGGCTTAAATAACACCACCCTGAAATTAAACAGCTGTGTGGGTGGAAGCCAGGGGTCATGACATTGAACGTGTCCTCTGTCTTTGAGTAAAAGAAAATCTTCCTAGTCTCTATTAATTAATTCTAAGAAATCTAAAGTAAAGCACAGATTCTGGTGGGAGGTCCATTATAATTTTTTAAACGATCTTGTAAATATATTCTTCACCTGTGGTGGGATAGTGAAGAGAATAAGCTTTGGAGTCAGACTGCATGGGCTTAAATCTCAGCTCCACCCTTTTCCTACCTGCTCTGTGATAACTTCACCTCTTTGTGCCTCAGTTTCCTAATTTGTAAAAGGGGCATCTTTTCAACTTCTTAGAGTCGTGAGAGTTAATGAGATGACTCTATGTAGAAGGTTTAGAATTATGTGCTTGGCACAGAATAAGTACTCAACCAACTCTATCCTTTATTTCCATTTGTTACGTCTCTCCCTTGTCATAATAGTGGCTATTAATATTATTATTATTGTAAGATAGTAGGGTGTGACAGAAAAAGAGTGCTGGGACAGGAGTTAGAATAATTCGCCCCCAGAAACCTAGTCTTTCTTTCTCAGTTTACTCATCTGTTAATTGTTCAGGTTGTAACAACTGATCTTGAAGGTCTTTTCCAAGTTGAAAATTCTATAGTAATCTATAATTAGACTGAAAGGGATCTTTCCCGTTTTCACCATTGTTCACCCCTACATGGGTAGCCCATCTAGCAAATGCATGACATTAAATTTATCAGGAGGGAGGACTGAGCCACTGAGTGACGATGTCTCCTTCCATTCACTTATAGGGATGAATGCAGCTGGGCCAGATCATCAATATATTTGTCCCCTGTCCACGGGCCAGGTGATGACATGGCGTCTCATGTGATTGGTTGTGGTTTCATTCTTGGACGGAACTCGGTTTCACGTGTAGAGTTTCTATTTCTGTCCAGGGTTTATCAGCTTGTTCCCCACTTGGCTCTAAAACCCCAGCAGCAAGCAGGGGGGCGCATCCTAGAAAGGCAGCAGGAGGCTGTGAACATTCAAGGTAACGCAAACTCAGAGATGGCTCTTGTTCTTTTTTTGTTTTGTTTTTTCTTTATGCCAGTGTTTTATTTCTTCTCTCCAGAGCTGTGTCTCATCATAATACCAACAGTCTGTCTGTAAATTTACCTAGAAACAGTGAGAAATGAGAAGGCTTCAGCTGTGCCCTTGGTCATGGAGTTCACATGGCTGATCTCATTGGTAGGGGTGGAGGGGGATGCTATACACAGTTGCACAGGTTGTGCATAAGGGCTCCATTCAGAGACCCCCCAGTGTGAGCAGCACCTCCCCACCCCCCCAACCTGTGCAGTATACAACCTGCACAACCTGTTCTGTGGTCTTGTGGGCAGATTACTCTTCCTACTTCACTATAAACATCCTCCCTAAAGATGTTAGGGAGTATAGGGCTGCTCATTAGTCAAGACAAGATGATGAACTGGCCAACTCTGCTGTCAGCCATATTCTTTAAAATCAGGAATTTCCTAACATTTGGGTGAAGATGGAAGGAAGGAGGACCTGCCAGTAAGTATGACCTCATTCTCCCCAAATGAGAGCCATTCCTACCTATTGACGGTGTTGCCTCTGTGCCTGGTACAGGCATTGCTTCTGACCTGAGTTTCTCTTCCCAAACATCTTGTAATTAATTCTCTTTTCCCTCACCCTTGTTTAGCAATTACAGCCCACCAGATCTCATTGTATGGATAAAAGATGTGTACTTACAGATAAATAGATAGTCATAGTTAGATGATGGCTGGCTGGCTGGCTGGATAGAGCAAGCTACATTCTTGTCATCTACCACTTATTAGCTGTGTGACCATGGTGGGTTAATTTTTTCAGGCTCTCTGTGTCTCACTATCTGTAAAGTAAGGATTATAGTAATGGAATTGACTTCAGGGATGTTGTGACAAAGAAAATAGTCTGTGGAAAGCTCTATTTCCCTCCCTGGTATATAGTAAAGTCAGTGTTAGCTGCTTTTTTTTTTTTCCCCTCTCTTTCTATTTATACTGTGCTGTTATTGTTATTATCTCTCTCTTTCTGGCAATAAGTTATTTTCTATGGTTAACAGCTTCACCTTTCCCACAGTTCTTGGTCAAAAATGGGTCTGGTCGACGTGATCCTCTCTCCTTCCTTCACAGCCCTATTTGACACCCCTAATCCTTTTCAGAGCTTGTTTTAATTTGTGATAAATACCTCTCACAAGTGGTTATATATTTTAAAAACTTGTTCGTAGTCACCGCCTAGTCTACCCTGGAAGACTGAGTAGTTCTTTTCTTTAAATGAATATTGATTTCTACAGAAAAAATAACCAAAGGAAATACCCATCACTGTTCCTAGGAGTTTATTACCATGTCTCAAGCATGTGGGCTCTCCCCTGTACCCTCCCTGTCCTGTCAACACCCACCTCTCTCACTTCATCGTGTGTCTTAGTTTGAGTTCTCTCACGAATAATCCTTAGGAGACGGATTGGAGGTGAACACTAACCTTTGTGGATGGTGATTTCAGGAAGCATGGTGAAAGGGTGTGAGTGGAGACAGGGAAGGGAGAAAAGCCAGTACAGGGGGTGTTCATGTATGAGTTGCCCTTGAGGGTGATGGGGGCTCAGTCCCATTGGGGTCCTCTAAGAGACTAGGTCGGGCTTACCTCAGGATTGTCCCACTAAGGGCTAAGGAAACTGAGGTGTTTCTCTGTTGCGTCTTGTCACTCCTCAGTCCAGAGTTGTTCCTGGGACTGTTGGCCTCTGGGCACATATAGATAGCCTGCCTTTATGTTCCTGTGGCTGGAGAAGAGCTTCAGGCAGAGACACAGGTGCTTGGGATAAGAAGCCATCGGGACCAGTGGGAATTGACCAACAAAGAAGCCAATGAGGCTGGGGCTGGGCTGAGGGCCTTTGGGCAGGGCACTGACATAAAGCTTATTTGGGTTTTATTTTAGACCCTTGGGAAACTGCTGATGGATCCTTCAACAAGCCCAAAACTTTGGCTAAGCCAAAGGAACACCAGTCTAACCTTGAAGGACAACAGGCCACACTGCAGCACCTCCTCTCGCGAAGGCTGCCATGCTCGCGCCACGAGGGCAGGGAAGCCTGCTGCAGGCTGACTGTCTTTCTGGCCGGCTGGGCTTGGCCTTCCTACATGACGGTGCTGGGGTTCGACTGCATCGCCACGGGCTACGCCTCCACCCCAGGGGCCCGGGGCCCGCTGCTTAGCATCCTCACGGCCCTGTTGGCTTTGTCTAGTCTGATGGGCACAATTCTCTTCACCAGCCTCAGGGGCCGCTATGACTTGGCCTCCACGACTTGGCCTCCACAGGCAGCCTATCCAGCAGGCTCCACATCGCTGGTCTGGCACGCGGTGTGTTTTCTGTCTTTGCTCCTGGAAGTCCTTTGGATCTGGCCTTTTCCTCACTTCCATTAAGCAACAGCTCGTCTTCAGACGGCGAGGTGCTAAAAGAGGAACAGGCCCGCCTTTATTCCTTCAAAAGGAATATGAACCACCCTGTCCTTCTCGGCCGCTCCTCCACCCACTGGACCAACAGCACAGTTCTGTTTGAAGGTGAGCAGGACCCCGACGATCCGCAGTCCTACATCTCCGCCACCTTGCTGTTCTCGGGCGTGATCCTGGCGAGAACTGATGAGTAGTGGGCCCGTGGGGTGTGGGGTTCTGCAGCCAGTGAAGCATTCGAGGGTCTCACCACTGAGTCAGTATAAGCTGTCATCATTCATTTACTGAGAACTCGCGATGTGACAGGAACTGTCCCAGGCACTGGAGATACGAGAGTGGTTGACTCGGACAAGGTCTTAGCCCCATGGAATGGGAGCCCACTAAGTAAGTAGTTAGCACCACTCAACACTATAGAGCGATAGGCACTGTGAGAGAAGGACAGAGGGTTGGAAACATAGAGCAGGGACACCCACTCTCATTTTGGGGGTTGGGGAAGTCTTCCTAGAAGAAGGCAGAAGTAAGATCCCCGAAGGGCAAGCCAGGCAGGTGATATGGAGAGGGAAGAGTGCTCTAGGCTAGGCAGACAGCTGTGCAAAGGCTGAAATGTGAAAACAGAGATTTGGGGCAGTGCAGACAGGCATGTAAATGCCACAGGTGGCATCTAAATTAAAAAGGTATTTTGACCTGGATCCTGTCTGCAGAACTGGGATGAGGAGAGGGGAACAGGGCAGCTTGGTGGGGCAAGGATTTTTGTAGCTGCATGGGGGAGCAGAGTGAAGTCACTTCTCAGGGACAGGGTACCTAACTTTGAGGGTATGCAAGCTTGTCTGGCCCTAAGAATTTGGCTTCTGAACTCTGTCACCAGCCATATATCATCACACCTGGCAGTGAGGACATACCTAATTGACTTAGGGTGTTTAAAAAATCTTTAAAAAAATTTTGGTCTTTTCATGCCTGATGGATCCAACAGTCACATGTTGGGGGTCAGAAGTGATGGCAACAGAAACCATGTGAGATTTCCTGCCTGGGAAGAGTCTGGGCCTTGCTCTTAGATATGCAGTCCCGGTGATCAGGTTTCTACCCAGATGGACCATCATTGCTTTGCCCAAGCCCTGTTCCCTCCCCCAGATCAAAAGTTACCCCCTTCAAAGTCCCTCCCCGAGGCTACAGCGCAGCGCCAGCTGATACCCTGCTCCCACATCAGAAATGGGCAGAGTGGAAAGTGTGGTGGTGGAGGAAGAAGTGGGTCAAAAGCCAAGTATGGCTTCCTCATCCATTCAGCAAGCTTCCTGTGTACCCCCGCTGTGTGCCCATCCTCTGCTCCAGGCACCAGGCTGCATGAGGTCCCTCCTCCCCTCTGGAGCCCCAGTGGGCTGGGAGCCTGGGGCCAGGTGACCTGTGCCCGATCTCTGCCCTGGGGACCCAGAGGCCCTTACAGAGCTTCGGAATGATGGGAGAAGGGAAATGACAGTTTTGTAGGTCCAGCTTAAGAGTTTATAAAACCACGGGCTAGCCTAGGAACCTCATTTCTCTGATATAACGTGTATGTATAAGAAAGAAGCCGTGTTCGTAATCCCAGGGCACTGATTTAGAAACCTGTGCTTTCATCTGCAGATTGCCTAGCTCTAACATATTTTAAGCATAATGCCTGATGGGTGGCTTATCTTTCATTAGGGTATTTGGCTTGCACTTCCAGCCTTTAATTGTACAAACCACTGGCCACTTAAGAGTTATGCAATTCACATGGTATGATATTCAAGTGTTTATTCAAAAGAGGAAAAAGGCCCCCAGTGACTCCTGTCCCCGCGTGACTTGACTTTTCCTGACACAAAGGGAAGACCACATTAGGAACATGTGACTGCTCATCGGCAGCACCTGCGATTTGGCGTTGTCAGGTCCTTCTGCGCTGCAGGAGCACTTCCTTCTGCTGACCCTCGGTAGGGACACCAGACACGTAACACTGTTGATGCCCTTGAGGGAGCTCAGGACATGGAGCCAGGTGGCCTGACGGTGTTGGCAGATTATCTGCAGATTACCTAAGCTTCCCGAGTCCCCATTTCCTTCTCTGTAAGGTGGGACAGTAATGATAGTACCTGCTTATCAGAGAAGTCCTGAGGATGCACTGAAATAATCCCCGTAGGTAATGTGGTTAGCACAAAGCTTTCACAAACACAGCAGCTACTTGTTAAGCATCAACTCTCATCTGCAGCCATCATTATTCTTATGTTTGGGCTGTAATTTTGGTGCTTTCACAAGCGTTGTTATGTGAGGGTGGAGTGTGGTGTGGGTAGTGAGACAGCGAGAACCACAACGCTGAATAAAATCATGCTGTGTGGCTCCCACACACCCAATGCCAGTGAGTGCTAGTGACGTTTCTTCCCAGCAGAATTACAAATGTCCTGGGTGTGGGGGTGGTATGCTGTTGAAACTACGCGTGTTACAAGCACCAGTGCCCAGAACATGGCATGCCTGGTTCACGTGGTTGGCAGGGCCAGGCCTGGTGGCCGTGGAC
The DNA here is from genome assembly GCA_004027555.1 of Craseonycteris thonglongyai. Classification (NCBI taxonomy): domain Eukaryota; kingdom Metazoa; phylum Chordata; class Mammalia; order Chiroptera; family Craseonycteridae; genus Craseonycteris; species Craseonycteris thonglongyai. The sequence goes on along the minus strand of PVKE010047894.1, from coordinate 872 downwards.
CAGTCTTGCTAGGACGAGGGCCCTGGGGCCCGCCTTGGTATCTACCATGTATCCCCAAGCACAGGGCTCGTGCTAGGCATTTGCTCAGTAAATACTTGTTTCCATTCCAGTGGAAACCAAGTTACAGTGATCCCTCGTTTTTCGCGGTTAATGGGGACCAGAACCTTCCGCGAAAGCTGAAAAACCGCTAAGTAGGATTTGCCCCTAGGAATGTTCGTGTATGCGGGTACAAGAATGTTTTAAATATGTAAACAGTATTCATACTTTACTCATTTAAGACAGAAATGACAACAGTATACGTATTTACTTAACCGTGTCAGTGCTCATTAATAAGGTTAATGACAAAACCTTAGACAGTAATAAACATGAATCAACATTGCTTTCTGAGAGAAGCGAAGAGTCTCGTGTGGGTGGCGGAGGAGAGGCGCTCACGTGACTCGTAGAAGCGTTAGGCTCACTCGGAGGCTCTTCTGCTGGAGGCGCTGACGGTAGAGCCGGGGGCTTTACCTTGGAGAGAAACATGGTGATGGGTCATTGTTGTCTTTGTTTTTTCTTTTCCTTCAAAATTCCCCTGTACAAGGACATGACCCCGTCAATGCGATTGCTGAACTCGACAGCTCGAACCCTATTGTCGTCCATGTCTTGTGCAAATTGTTGCATCCCTCTTGCCATGTTGCACAATTGTTGCAGATTCTCCAGGGTAAGGCCACGCTTTTCAGTTTCTTCTTCGTCTTCCTCTTCGTTTTCAGTGAGGGAGGGGTAGCCTCCCTCACTGATGAGGTTAGGAGACTTTTCCTCCACGTAACGACAAGCAGCATCGTTGTCAGCAGAGGAAGCCTCACCATACAGAAGCACGTTTCTGAGGCCGTATC